>JBAJNP010003727.1:0-37591 GCA_036877545.1 Yasuhikotakia modesta | reverse complement strand
TTTCAGCTCTAGGTTTTTTCGTTTCTGTTCTGATCAGTCCTCAGTGTTTCCTCATTATCCGATATTGAGTTTTAATCCACTTTCTTTGTGTTTTTCTTTCTCAGTTGTTTGGGATGTTAAGCATCTGTGTCATCACCTGTAGACGCAGGAAGAATGACTATCAGCCTCTGTATGCATGATGGAGAAATCAGGGCTCTTTAGTCTTTGTCTCTGTAAACACAACCTCACCATCACTATAAAAACATAGAAATTTGAGCTCACATGTTTTGAAGGTGTTCCAATACTTTAATATTATAAAAAAGTATTTATAATATTAAATATAATAAAATTAATATGATAAAAAACACATTCACAATAGTTGAATGTGTTTTTTAATTCACAATAGAGTGCATCTTAAAAGCAAGAAATGATGACAGGAAACCACAGAGACATGTCAGGAAATAACAGAGTGTGTTGAGGTCTATAAAGCTGTTGTGTTCTTTAGTGCCTTGCATATTTTTACTGCTGTATTGGTTCATAATAGATCTTAACAAATACTGTACCTCCGTAAGTCCATGTGTTAGGAAAGGTTACTAAAGATTTGTTAGTGTTGTACAAATGTTACAGAATCTGCATTAGATCAAAATAATTCAAGGTCACTTTTAAGAATTGTTGTTTTGTGATGTTTTGAATTGTTACTTTGTGATGTAGTATGTACACCGTTAAGACCACTGTCCCAATTCTTTCTTTCTTCATAGTTATTTACTTTATTCATGTAATATGTGTGATGTATTCATATATGTTATACCCATTAAAAGTATTTAGTTCAACAGAAGGCTATTAAATTATTGAAATAAATATTGGATGTCTGATGACAGTGTGGCTTTTTTATACAATTTTGGTTATTAATAAACCAACACTGTATATCACTTTTTGCAGAAATGCTCATTGATACACAAAGTTGATACCAAAAAAATTGATACACAAAAAAACAATTCAGATACTGTAAAATGTAGCTATTTGCTTCAGTTTCTGTTTACTGACATATTTACAAACTTACACTGTGAACTTTAATTATCACAAGGGCCCTATTGACGTTTAATACAAAAACATAAAATACGCTTGTGGATGTTTCCAGCAAGTATTTGATAAATCTATTATTGAAACAAAACAACCTTTGCTTTAAGTTAACATCAGATGTATTCATTATTTACTTTAATACACAGCGGATCACAGAAAGGTTTTCATGTTTGAGATAAATCTGAGTGAGTTTTTCACTATAAATAAACTTATACAAATATGCCATTACGAGTAAACATTTTTCTAGTAAAAATGTGAGTAAACAAGCTCTTCAATCTGACACTAACAAAGAATGATTGACAACTGATTCTGATTCTTAGCTGCTATTTACTGTAATTTTCTAGGTTAAATTATGGTCATGTGCTTTTTATCCGCAAGAGGGCGCTACACACCTACATGTAAGGGTGAGTATATCTCTACAAGTGTCAGAGAAAAGCAGTTTTTTACTGAATGTACTACATTTGTAACATCTACAGAAAATATGTATTGATATCACTAGGTACTTTCTAGGTTCTAATCTAATTGTTTAGATTAACCTTTAGTAAAATAACTTTAAGCTTTTACATAATAAAAGTACAAATTGCACTCTGAACCCCTTAACATCATTATTATTATTATTATTACTGAAGAAATGTTTGCCACCATGGGAAATGTTATATACACTGTATAGTTTTATATATGGAAGTTGTGGTGAAGGAAACAAGAATATGGACCTGTCCAGCTCTTTCTGCAATCTTAACATTAAAACTCTGTCCAGGTCACTCCATCTGAAAGCTGACTCTGGTGTTTGGAGAAAGGAAATTTAAACAAGATGGTCATTTATCTAATTTCCTCCTTTTGCCACTGACTCCACAGAGCAGTAACCTTACCTCAGTGTGGATGAAGTTTCTGGAGGGCAGCCAGACACACTGTCTCTCCTGCTGAGGAATCTGAAGTGACTGCATCTCTGTATTTAGGTTTTGGATATTTATCAACTATAGGGGATGAAGCACATTAACAGAATGAGGATGAGAGGACTGAGAGCAGTTCTGCACATGTAATCTCAACCTCACATGTCTGATTACTTTATAAAATGAAGTTAATCCAACAGCCATCAGATTGAATAGGGAGCAGCTCTGATACACGTCATTGTACCATCAACACCAGCAGAATTTGCAGGTTTCAGAACCAGAAATAAATACAGTAGTGGATCAGTCTCATGAAGTAAGAAACTGACTTTTTTGTCCTAATTTGCTACTAATGTTTACAACCAAATTCGCAGATACTTAATTGTAGCCACACTGTTGGATAGATGTACCTCTGTTTAGTGTTTAATAAAGAAATGCATTCATTTTAATAGATTATAACATAACAAAGCAATCATTATAAACTTTAAGATTATAACAAAGCAATCATTATAAACTTTAAGATTATAACAAAGCAATCATTATAAACTTTAAGATTATAACATAACAAAGAAATCATTATAAACTTTAAGATTAAAACAAAGAAATCATTATAAACTTTAGGATTATAACAAAGAAATCATTATAAACTTTAAGATTATAACATAAAGAAATCATTATAACTATTTGACGTCCTGCTTTGTACTAAACCGCTTCGCATGTGGAAAACTCTCACCCACCCCCCCGACCACCAGCAAACCGGATGCCGGGTCCATCGATCTGAGCACGGATCCGTGTTCCGCAGGAGCGCGCAGGTGTCAGGATCACCGTATGATCGACTGCTACGGGCGTGACGTCATAACGGGGGCACCAGCGAGTTTGGCCAAAGAAAAGCTTGTAGATCCATAACGGATGAGGGACGGCGACCAAATGCACTTCGGGACATCAGATCGACGTTTTCTCAGCGCTTCTTTCCGGTGACACTGTCGCGGGTAAGATCGTATGTTATTCTATACAGATCCTTTAAGACAGCGGAGGCTAAGTGATACAATACAACCCGCGACCACCGGACTGCACCAGTGCCAAGATTTAATAACTAACTATAACTGAGTAACTTCGAAACATGACTTCCACTAAGGAAACAAACTACCTTTATCTGCCTTTGTATAAACAATAAGACAAAGCCAATGTAATAGCTGACAGATGCAGGCGACATGGATCCAGGAGCATCGCTGTTGCCTTTGTAGTTTTTTCCGCGGATGGGCCGGAAGATAAGAAGATAATGTTGCCAAAATGTGATTTTATACTGGATTTCATGCCTTTTTAAGACTGTTGTGTTACTTATGAATAGACTTGCGAGTCAAAAGGCTATTATTCTGTATTGCTCACGGGGGTGTATTTCTGTCCGTTCAATTTCGGGATCATATGCAGGCGTTATTGCAACAGAAAGGCGAATGAATGTAGCGCTGTCTATTGTGTTCACATGAACCAACAGCCTTGTTTGTGTTTCCCAGCTTTAATGCATGCTTGACAAGTTCTCCATCTTCATTGTTTTTCATGCTTTTACGTTGACAAATTGGGACGAGCGCACAAATATAAGCTATTAAGATCAATGGGCGTTTATGATCTACCTATACATTGTGATGTAACGTTCAACAATAAATAGCATCAGTTTGCACGGTCAGCGCCATAGTCATATGCATTATTTATAAAGTTTGGCTCACCCAGTGGTCTGGTCCATGGTTTCAAAGTACGTTTTCTTGCTCGTGGAGATCCATTTTAAAAGAGGAATCTGTGTGAATGCATGTGTCTGTGTTGAAAAACAAAGTAGGATAAGATGATAAAACACACATTTACCTTAATGTCCAACAATTGCTATAAACATAGTTAAAACCAAACTATATCATTAAACTGTTTTATATGTGATCAGATTATGTTACATCTTTTAGTTATCGTTTCTTTTGCGTGAAATTCATAAAACATGCTGAAAACAGCAACCTCAAAGTATTCAAAAAACTTGCTTGTGTTCTCTAATGTAATATCTCTCTGTTATTATGCATGGGCACAGTGTCTGCTTATATATACTCTCTCTCAGTCTCATTCTTTCTATCCGCTCTAGGGGACGCATAAAAAGCATGACAGATAACTGCGTGAGAAGCATGGAGGGTTCAGGACAGTCAGAAGACAGAGACGGTGAGTAAAGGGTTCTGAGATTGTAGAAGGATCCCACATTTATAGCTCTGATGTTCTCACAGAGCAGCTCCAGGCCTGTTCTGGTCTACCGGGGTGTAATTCACTTTAAATTTATGTTTTTTTTGGGGGGTGGGGGGGGGGGCATAGAGATGGGTGGCTGTTTCAATATGTTCACTGTATCTGTGCAGCAGTCACTGGCTTACTGTGGGATGTTGCCATGGAAACACTTGCCCTGTACTAGGGTGTTGAGTATTCCACCCAGTGCTGTGCCCCCAATGCTTGACAGGCTGTTTGCAACAATATACCTTCTCACTTCAAAGAGATACTAAATGTAGACATTTGCAGCTGTGGTTTTCTCATTAATACTCTGGGTAAAATGGATTTTGACAGCTGTGGATGCTGATTGGCCAACAGCCATTATTTATTCACAATAATGTACAGCTACATTCACTGAGCTGCCATTGGTATCACTGTTTCTCACTGACAACAGATAGTGTTTCTTAAGTCTAAGAACACCCTTCATCAGTGACTATATTCACAATATACCACAGCTTAATGCTTAATTGAGACACCTCTATGCCCTTATTTGGTATTTTTCCACATTGTAGCATACACACAGCTCTTTAATAGGGTATTACATTGCTGAATATTCCATTATTTTGGCCATTTATCACTTACCACATTTTACAGCCTTTCACAGGCAGTGCCAAATTGCTCCTCTCTAAGCAATGGCCTGGCAGAACACTTCACCATTCAGATATGGCTTTGACCTGGGAGGACAGTTCCAAGATCTGCGTCCTCTGGGCACCGGCGCATCGGGCCTCGTCCTCTCCGCGCTGGACAGGCGCAGTGGCTTGCGCGTGGCAGTGAAGAAGCTGATATTGCGAGACGCAGTCAGCGTAAAACATGCCCTTAGGGAAGTAAAGATCACCCGCCGCCTTCAGCACGAAAACGTGGTCCGGGTGTATGATGTTCTGGGTCCATCCGGAAACCCTCTACAAAGCGACCTCACCCGTGTGCCTGCGATATACATCGTGCAGGAGTGCATGGAGAGCGATCTGGCACGGTTACTGGAGCGAGGGCCGTTGCCAGCAGATCACGCCACGCTGCTCTTTTATCAGCTCCTCCGTGGGCTCAAGTTCATCCACTCAGCCAACGTGCTGCATCGTGACCTGAAGCCAGCCAACATCTTTATCAACACTGAGCAACTGCTGCTTAAGATCGGTGACTTCGGCCTGGCTCGCATCGTCGACCCACATTACTCACACAAGGTAGGAGGCACCGCAGCAAGCTTAGTTTTATTCACTAGACAGAATAGTGGACATCTAGAGGTTGGTGTTTTTAGAAGGTGGTTCCCAAAAAAGCCTTTGAGATGCTTGACATCTGTGGTAAAGTCCACTTGTTGTGTTTTACTGCCTTTGTAATATCTGCCACGGTTCTTCAAAGTGTCTTCCATATGCTTGTACCATATATGCTTTCAATTAGAAAAATATCTTTGTAATTGTGTGGTTCATATAGAGTAGAATAGAGAAATATAGAGTATTTTTGTTCATTTTTGGAAACTGTATCTGTTCGTATGTGTTCCCTTGCTGTAATTACAAGCTTTCATTGTGGTTCACCCTGCAGTTACAGTCTGGCCTTAATTAGTAGAAACGCATTATCTATCAGTTATCATGCTGCAGGCTGTTAAGTTAATGACACCATTATATTAATCAGTGCACAGTTCTGTCATCAGCATAATCTCTCTTTTCTACATTCAGTGGATATGTTTCACTTACACTTTCACATTGTCTTAAACTCACCAGCTACAAAGATCTCACTTACCATGTTTAACAACTCACATAAGA
This sequence comes from Yasuhikotakia modesta, assembly GCA_036877545.1. NCBI lineage: Eukaryota > Metazoa > Chordata > Actinopteri > Cypriniformes > Botiidae > Yasuhikotakia > Yasuhikotakia modesta. The sequence continues at coordinate 31,608 of JBAJNP010003727.1, read as the reverse complement.
AAGATGAGATTTCTTTAATGTCTCTATTTCTCATACACCAATGAGATAAATGGAAAGCAAATGGTTTTTTCCCTAAGTCTCATGCATCTCAGATATAAAAAAAGACAGAAATCTCACAAACGTCTCCATTAAAACTCAAACTGAGCTCAGATCGGCCATATCTAAATCACAATTAGTGAAGACATTTCTTCAAATGCCATTTCTAGCCCATGCCAAACCAGCTATTCAATATACAGTAATTTTACAACTCTATACTATATATAACTAAAATATTAACTATTTTATTTCTCCTAAGCAGTTTTAGGAAAAACACCTGAGACAAAGCTGAGCCTTAACTTTCAAATGAGATCTCAGTCAAAACTCCTATGAAGGAATTGAGCTATGAGAAGCAACCTCTGGGGTCATTTTACTTCTCTGCTTTTTATGGCTTTTTAATGTTGTTTTTTGTTTTTATCTGCTCTGCACTTTCATCAGAAAAAGCATTTTACCTCATTTCTGACTAGTTTGCAAGTTTTGTTTTTGTCAAACACTGCACTCAGACCTATTAAATAGACCATTTGGAGTCAATAAAGTTAATCTAAGCTCTGTGATTTGTTCCACAAAATTACCTGATCATTTCAGTTTCATTCAAGTTACCCCACATTAACCCTACTAATAACAACCATAATCTGTGCCAACTATGTAGAAGTTTCATAACTTTTGACATTATACCCCCTAGAGTTACAAAAAAAATTAAAGACAATTACCCGGATGTTACAGGATCTGAAAGATTAATGCGGCACTTTACGGTGTCATTGTGCTCGTGTATTATTTAGCAGAGCACTGTGTAACACAAGCAGACTGGGAAGATAACATGAATGAGGGCTTTGTGAGAGATGGGACAAGGTGGAGAGCATAATGAGAGAGGGGTAGACACACAGTCTATATTAACTAACACTGGAGGAACATTGAGTCAACAACCTTAATAGGTTAACATGTTCTATTCCCAGAAACACACAGTAGTTTAAATGTTGCCTTAGATTCAAACAAATGCAATGTATTATTTTGTCTCAGTCAGTTGTGTGTTCACCAAGTGCTGCGGTCAGGATATTGGCTTCAATGAGAGCAGTAGTTCATTTTAGCCATTGACTCACAACAGCATCTGGGTCCACATATGCTAACTGCTCAGGCTGTTCTGGGTTCACATATGCTAACTGCTCAGGCAGGAGACTGAGGGGGCGAGATGGTAATGTTACTTTAATCTGATGTCACGAATAAGAATCCTTTGCTAATGATGATGTGGGCATTAAACTTAATCTATAATTTAAATAAAGAGGCAGCATGCCCATTCACCTGTATCATATGCTAGCTGAACAGTGGAGTTGGTGATTTTAAAGTGATACTCCATAGATATTGGATACAAATAGACAGTCTAATTCCTTAATCACATTTCTTAAAGAGGTGATTCACCCAAAAACGTCTGAATTCTGTTAATCATTTATTCATTTTTATGTAGTTACAAACAAAAATGCAACAGATATGAAACATTGTTGACGACATGGATGAGCAAATAATGCCAGAACATTTTGGGTAAACAGTACTTTAAAAAGGTCAATCTGTTTTTGTAATCACAATAACATCACAATGGTTCATCGGTCAACATGCCTGATTCATCCCATAATTCTGATTCATCTCGTCTCATTTTTGTCATGCTGGTTTTACTCAGCCTCTGTTATTTTCGGTCCCACTTGCCCATGAACCATTTTAAAGGTGCGAGTGAATCAGATAGAAACAAAAGCATCTGTCTAAGCAGGAAATAATGTTTTGTTTGTGTCACCATCACTCTTCAGAGACGCCCTCCTGAGGTAGCCTGTATAACTCTCACAAATAATTCATGCTGACCTCAGGGGGAAAGAGGGAGGTGAGAAAGAGGAAGAAAGATGAAGAGAGACAGGAGGGATGAACTGAAGGAGATTGCAGGAGGGGATATTGGAAGTCATGGGGTTACGTCAGCTGTTTCTCTTCCAATATTATACAGTTGCTGGGTCTATGAGAAGAAATGGTGCATGATATGAATATGTCTTATATTTTGCCTTTCAAAAGACACAGTGACACATTAGTTTATAGATACAATAGTTTATATAGATTTATATCCAGGGTTTTTCTATGTACATCATCTGTTAACCTATTTAAACAAAATGTAAAAAATTCAAAGGCACCAAAACTTTCCTAGAGAAAACTGAGCAAGTAAATCAAACACTAGTTTCTCCAGTAAGAGAATTCCATATAATCCCATTTTTAAAAGCATTCAATCTCTACACAGGGATACCTCTCAGAGGGAATGGTTACTAAATGGTACCGTTCACCCCGACTGCTGCTCTCTCCAAATAACTACACTAAAGCAATCGACATGTGGGCCGCAGGCTGCATACTAGCTGAGATGCTCACGGGACACATGCTGTTCGCAGGTGAGGATTGGGACACACTCCACTCCGTATTGAGCAGCGGTCTGTCGTTACCGTCTCTGTGGCTCTTTTGGGTTCAGGAACTAGAATAGTTCCTAGGCTTGTAGCATCCCCTTGTGGCTGTGCTTGGAAAAGTAAAAACAGACGTTGAGACCTGAAATGACAATCAATACAAAAAAAGCATGTTAGTTTTTCTTTGGCAAGAATTGTCCACACATGCTATAGTTTGATAAAACATTCAGTTGTGATTTACATTAACAATAAGTTTTATTGTTACTATAGCTACATTAAACTGTAACGTTACATATGTTAGATTTTATCTTCAGTTCAGTTTCATTTTACTTAGACTGTTACACTGTTAGTATATTTGTAATGATTAAAGCTTTTAACCTAAATGTCCTTCACGGATCTTCTTGTCTTCTGTAAGGGGCTCATGAGCTGGAACAGATGCAGCTCATTTTGGACACTGTGCCTGTGATCAGAGAGGAGGACAGACAGGAACTGCTGAAGGTCATGCCCTCATTGGTTGTCCAAGGCTGGAAGGTCAAGAGGTCACTCAGAGACCTACTGCCAGAGGTGGAGGATAAAGGTGAGACCAGAATTAGACCTGGCTAAACTAGTCTACAGTTGTGAATGACTTTCACCAATGTAGCCTGGTTATCATCTAGTTAAATATCAGGCGATTAAAGTAATCAAAATTCCTAAAAATCTGTGTCACAGCCATTGATTTCCTGGAGTGCATCCTCACCTTTAATCCGATGGACCGTCTGACCGCAGAAGCGGCCCTGTCTCATCCATACCTGCAGAGATACTCGTGTCCACAGGACGAGCCCGTGTCCCTGCAGCCGTTCCGCATAGAGGACGAACTAGAGGACAGTACAGTCACCGAGCACAGCCATGCTCTCAGCTCCCACTGGGACAGGTACCGGACACCAGTCATACATCTGACACTGAGCTTCTCTCTGTGGATCATGACGCATGGACTTTGGCTGTTGCTCGTAGTTCTAGATCTTCTGACACAATGCAACAACAACGTTAAAATAACACTGCTTGCAGAGGATTGTTGTAAAGCTACATTAAAAAGACTTTAAACGTCAATAAAAAGGGTCAAAAACTATGCTCTCTACATTTTCACATAGGTGCCAGAAAATGAGGATTTTTAGTTAAATATATGGCAACCGGGACAGTTTATGCTGACCCATTTGTAGACCCAATAAAGTGTTATATTTATTAATTACTAGTGCAGTGCTTGGCAACTGGTTTTGCTTCTGAACACAGATATTACATTAAACATTGTAAGTGACATTGTTGCATATTATCAGCATTGCTTTTTTTAATTGTTAAACTAGACCAGACCTGTGGCCCATTTTTGGATCATTCCTCTGCAGTTGTACAAGGAACATTACCAAAAGTCTTATCATAGAAGGTTTGTGGGTTATAGAAGAGACACTGTAAAAGGCAAATTACACAGACCGGAGCTACAACACCCAGAGGGCCAGACAGTGACACAGAACACAGTTTAAATATAGAAACATATGAAATCCCTGCATAATTCAATTCTATCATAAGAATGTCATTGTATTCCTCTGTGTAGCTATATGGACAGACGTGAAGATCTTTCAAAACATCACATTACATAAGAAAACAGTGAGGGAAACATGCGTGTTAGCTTAGAGCCAAGGTCAGGACTAGAATAACTGGTTTATCTACAGGTTAAAAATATAAATACTTAGTTTTAACCTTGCCAATGGTTGAAAGTGTACAAAGTCCCTTGTTGAATGGTCACAAGGTCTTGGCACACTGTTGATTACCAGTCAATGATTTTCAATAAAAAAAAAATAATAATAACATACCTTCAATGGAAGTCTTTGGAGCACAGCATACCAGAAGAGTTAAACCTTTTTATTGTACTAAAATATCTAAATCATCCTTTTTAGTGTTGGGAATAACTTAAGGTTTTGCTTTACTGACCTTTACTGAGTGTGGTTCGATTTTTCCCAATGCTAACTTTTTGGTATCTTTGTAGATATTTGCTATGGGCAAATATGCACAGGTTGAACTCTGGAGTTCATGTCAATTGTTTTTACACACTTATTTGCAGGTATGATGGGAGTCTATCATCAGAGATTTGTTGGCAGAGGCAGGAGGAGTGCGGATGCATGCAGAGCATCTCGGAGCTCGGAGAGGCAGAAGAGGAAGAAGTTCAAAGAGATCCACGGGCGAGTTCTGCAGCCCTCCCTGAGGAGGCTCAGGTAGATCCTCGCAAATACTCCCACAGCAGCTCGGCCGAGCGCTTCCTGGAGCAGTCCCACTCGTCCCTGGACAGGGTTTGCGGTCAGTTCGTGGAGCTGGACTGCGGTCGCTCCTGCGACTACAAGGTGGGGTCTCCTTCCTACCTAGATAAGATTGCGTGGCGGGAGGGGAAACCACAACACTACTCTGAACCTAAACTTATACTTGATCTGTCTAACTGGAGGCATAACACCATGTCTGCTCCAAGAGGGGGCAGTATGGAAAAGCCTGATACTGAACCTGGTGATTTATTCCAGGAGATCTCACGTTGGGTGGAAAGCACACAGTTAGGGCTCCACTCACCTGGTTCTCCTCAGGAGACGCTCACCTCCCCGTGTTCCCCTCCTCAGCCCCTCTCTCCTACAATGCTGCCTCACTTCCAAATGCAAATCCATGCACCTCTACTGTCACCCAACCCTGAACGACTATATAAAGACAGCAGAGGAAGCCCCACTCCTTTCTTCTCCTGTACTCCATCTCTCTTGCCCTCCTCCCCGTCCTCTCCTCATCACAGTTCATCTGATTATCCTTCTTCCTCTGACTGTTGTGAAAACCATGAAGAGCCTTCACAGATGCGTTCTTCAAGAGGGGAACAGGAACATTTTGACCTGGATGTGTTTATTCCTCAAGCTCTGAGGCTCTGTGGTCAAACAGAGGCACCGGGGGAAAACTCAGATGTTCCCAAAGAGAGCAACATTCATAACACCTCAGACCACAGACCGTCCAGAACACAAACTTCTGAGACAGTCAAAACACCAGGGTGTCCTAAAAAACTCTGGTAGAGGAAAAACAACACTTTGACTTCATGAATGATTTTACTTCTTTTAATTAGTTTTAAGGTGGATTTAATATGACTGCTGAGGATGAGAATGTTTATTCACTGGCACTAAGATTCTGTTGTCTGCAGAAGTCAGTATAAAGATCTTATTTCTAAGGTAAAGTGCCTCTAGAATGAGGGCCTCCTGGGAAAACATCAGACATTTCTGATAGCATTTGGAACAAAAACATATTTGCTACTTAAAAGCCTTTTATGAAATTGTATTGGTGCAACACCAGAGAGAATGCTTTGTTTGTTTGGTCTATTCAGATGTTTTCATTCAATGTTTTGTAATATATTAATTCTATTTAGCACAAAATTTAGTCTGTCTTTTCAATTAACACCACATATATAAAAGAAAGGTGAAGTTTTCTCACCAGGCTTACGTGTGGACAGTACAACATTTTTAACACGAAACGCAACACATCATTTTCTGTTAAAACACAAAGCACAACATTAAAGCTAAAGTGTGAAATTTCTGTGACTAGTAACAAAACAGAATTGCAAAACAATAATGAACAACCACAAATAGACAGTCCCACTAAAAACTCACCCCACTGGTTGAAAAACTGTCGCTGTGATGTGCTGGTTGAGGTAATGCAATGCACTGTGGGCCACAGAATTTTTTTGAGAGTAAATGATGACAAATGGCTTTCTGTGATTAACATGACACTTCAACCTTAATCGAAAAATAAAAACAAGAGATAGGCAGAGTGTTATTCTTTGTAATTTTAATTCCCATAATTTAATTAGTTAAAATGCAGACAACTCTCACATAAAAGTTCCAAAAAGAAAGAAAACAGCAATACAGTACATTTGCAGATAAGGGGGAGGGGTTTGTTAAGTCTAAAGCTCTGTCTTCGGATGGTACCAGACAGGAAACAGCATAGCATTCACATCATGGCAATAAAAACATCACAGAGCAGGCAACCAGCAGGCCAGCAGAGGATAGGGTCACATTCTACTTCGAAATGCAGATCAGAAGATGGAAATTATATTAGTACAATCAGGGAAAATGTCACTAGATTGCCAATAACAGTTATGAAACCTCAACAACACAACTTAGCATTTATGTTTTCAGATTTTGCATATTGATGTATTCCGTTTGATTTTAAATTGAAATTTTTAACATGCCCCTGTTTTAATGGTTACATTAGCTCTATGCTAACTCTGTAGCCAAACTACTGCAGCCCAATGTTATACTGCCATGTGAAATATGTTGCTATGTACATCGAGGGATGAGTCACTTTAAAACAAACCATCATAGCAGGAAAGCAGATTCAATTGCTAGCTCAATGCAGAAGATTAGATGCATGTTAGTCAAAGATCCTTTACTGGATCTCGCTGCCACTTTCAATCTAAACTGGTTAATCGCCACTGCTGGTGTCGGGCTGATTGACTCAGTCTGTCAGCTCAATATTGCATTTCAGGGAAACAAAATTACAAAGTTATTCAGCCTTACTTTTCAAAAATAATCATGAAAAATTGTTGAATTTGAACTCACAACCACACTCTCTCATGTACGGGTGAGACTTTCCTGGGCACGGAAAACAAATGAATATGGATTCCATCTACAATTACTAAACCCCATAAATTAGCATCTTTAAGAAAACGTTCAGCGGTATTTAGCACTGAACCTTCTCAAAATAACCGTCAACGCAACTGCCCATCATGACCTTTTTAAGCCCAGTTCATTCTACATGTGAAAGGTCACCACCCAAGTAAAACTCATATATGTAGAAAAATATAGCTTAATGAAATTTATATATCTATTAATTTTCTTTTTTTATTGTTATTTTAATCATATCCACCATGTAAAGTCGTGTACTACATGTAGCAGTGTAAAGTAACACAGAATCATGGTTTACACTGCCGAACACAATGGCATGAAACACCTTGCACTACACCTGGTTATTTCATATTTCATTTGTGATTAATAGTTAGTCTTTGATTGGCATTTTAGGCAACTGCAATGAGATATTCTACAACATGATTACGATGTAAACACCACAGTACTGAAGTTACTGTATCCAACAAACAGTAAAGCACAACATTACAAGGCAAATGGCCATTTAAGCATAGATTTGTTCTTGATGAAAAATATAATGAAATACACAAAAAAACAGCAACACTTTGCATTGGTTCAAAGCCAAACTTCTGTACAATTTTCAAATCTGGTGACTTTCCCAAGGCGTCTGTCCAACAGGTTTCATTACATCAACATGTAAGACCAGTTCACCTGACAGTAAGATCAGATACAAGCCATTTTATCATCCTGGCCCTATTTTGGACTAAAATCATGAAACTATTTGGTTTCTTGTTGTGTCAGGGCCATAAATTACAACCTACATCCTTACATGTTGAGTTTTTTCTCACACATTTTAACCACTGAATCATATGTCGACCTGATATTGTAATACAGATTCCTCTACTGATGAGTCTGTCTTGTAGATTCATCAGTGAGGCTGAATCAAGTAGCTGGATGCTGATTCACTAATAGACAGGCCCTCTTCTAAAACCATGTGTCTATATATAGACTTACCAGGTAAGTCTACATATGTGTGTGTATGTGTGTGTGTGTGTGTGTGTGTTAATTCACCCTTAATGTCTATAAGGGGATTTTGGCTGTTCTGGCACATACAGTATGAATTAAATTGGCATTTTTTGTAAAAATTAAACTATGATTAGAATAAACAATGACATCCTGTTTGATAATGTATTTTATGTGCTTCCCACAATACAGAGTCAAGTTAAACTCTTCTGTTTGGATATCTTTAGGTTGTAATTAACAAACAGTGAAACACAACATGGCAATTAAAGGTGAATATGACAATCTTTGGCTATTAAGTTTCGAAAGGGGATTCAAATAAAACGGCTAAGAAAAACCTATTGATATGTGCTGACACAGAAAGCCTGGGTTCAAAATTTAATATGGCTGATATGACTAATTAAGATAAGATACTGTACTGCAGACTGATAAAAAATGCAAATGCAATTTTAAAATTAAAATTTTCAGGGTAGAAGATGAAAGAAATGATACAGAATTTTGGAGATGTAGCATCTTGTCAAAGAAATATTTAAAATTGTAATCATTTCTATATGCAACTATCAAATTCTAAAATGTATGTAAATGAATTCTAAAATGTAACAATATAAGACCTTGAAATAAAATGAACCAAGAAGCTATCCAAAGTGAAATATACGGTATATACAGAAATGATAGTAGTGTACATAATTCAAAATATGATTTTGTCTTTAAACCTGTTATGTTTTAAAAAAAAAGGTCTGAACGGTAACATCCAAAAATAAATAGAAAAATAAAGGTATAGGGAATTTTTACATATTACCCACTATAAAAATGATTCATCTTATAAGTTATGTATAACGTATCATGTATAATGGCATAAAGGGTTGGCTGAGGTATGTTACCAGCGGCGCTGACTTTAGCAATGCAGTGCTAATGTATGTTTTAAACAGCAGGATGCTTTTCAGTGTCATTGCTAGCATAAAAATTCACTGTTTTACTTACGAGTTAGCTGAGAGTTAAGGTGCAGCTATTACACACCACATATGGCATTTTTAAAAAAATCACATTGCAAACACTTGGAGGTCCAGGAATAGCTGATCAATAATTTGTGCCAATGTAAATTGTGCCATGAAACGGATTCTCCTGTCCCACTGTTTATATGTTAGCATTTAGCATAAGATTGGTAAATTCATTGTGAGTATTTGAATGTGCACATCTGATCTTTTCTTTACGTGCTCACACCCATGGACGTGTAAACGGCAGCTGTAGAACCACAGATATTCGAGAACCATTTTTTTGGAACCGTGAAATGATCTCAACTTATGGTAACGTTTCAACAAAACAACAGAAACAAATAAAATGGAAATAAATACTCTTAACAAGATTAAGGATATTTAAGTCAAACGAATTCTGGATGTTTTTCCAGGCAGCATTTGAAGACACTACCCACCCTCTGGCCCTTATATCTTGATATTTAATATTTTCTGTCTGTCTCTCCTTTACCTTCCTACACTTCCCTATTTTCCCGCTCTTCATCTCAAACGTAAGGCAGGATGCCATAGACGAACAGGGCCATGACAGCAGCGCTGAAGAGACCGGCTACAGGGACAGTGACGAACCAGGCCAGAAAGATGTTCCGGAAGAGCCGCCAGTCCACGGCCTTCTTGGAGCGGATCCAGCCCACCGCCACCACTGAGCCCACCTGGACCCAAACAAAGTGCACAATCAACAGCAGCATGATACATAACTACCACACTTACAAATACAGTGTACATAGAATTCATAGCTCAGGCTTGTATTGCTATTGGATTGTATTTTGTTATTCTTTGCATGTCAGTGAACACGCCATTAAAGGCTTTATAAAAAACCCATGTAATTGCTTAATAGTTATTTTTCAATTTTGGCATATTCTAATAAAAGAGTAGTATGTCTTTATAAGAAATAAATTTGGACATGCCCTTGAGTGCAGGATGAGTCATCAATGATTTTAGTCCTTTTCCCCACAGAGAAAGACTAGAAGTTTATTAAACTCTTAAGTAGAAAACCAAGCACAGTGTGTTCCAACCCTGTTCCAGGAAGACCTCCCAACACATTTTGGATGTCTTTGTTATTTGACACGCCCATTACATGTCTTGGAGCTCTCTACTAATGAGCTAACGAGCTAAATCAGGTGTGTCGGATTCAGGAGACATTCAAAATGTGTGGTGTTGGGAGACTTCCAGGAAAACGGTTGGAAAAACTGGGCTAGCATATAATCAGACTCAAAACTAACAGACATTGACTTTAAATTCCCACTTGTTTTCATAGGATCTTTAATTTAAAATCTGTTCCATATGCCTTGGAATAACAAAATACATTATTTGATTGGTCCTGGGTAACAGACGGTTAATAGACACATTGTACCAAAAGGTCTGAAACTGGGTAAAAGGAAAAAGCCATATTTCACTGTAAGAACTGGGCTGGTTTTTGCTTTCAAGTATAGTAGGTATATATACTTAAGAGGAGCAGAATGAAGACTTACTGTCCAGTGCTTTAACAAAGGCAATATCATTCATGGCATTAATCATTTTCTCCTGCTTGAGGGCAAAGTCATGTCCTGCCTAACACAGGGAGACGGATGGCGTAACGTTTCCATACATGCTGCGTGACTCAGGGGTGCTGGTGACAGGTGTTGTGCTAGATACAAGAGCAGCGATCTGGCCGTTCTTCTATCGTCAGTGTAACTAAAGACCCCTCACAGGGGGCTAAAACTGGAGCAAAAGTCAGCCCAAAGTCAACAACAGAGGAGTATTCCTACATAAGACTTCATTATGTTCTTAAAAACTGAAACTAAGACTTCTTGTTGGATGGCTAATCTGTAGGCCACAGGGCCAATCAATGTATTCTGAGAAATGTATCCCATAGCCTTTAATTAGTATCAGCAACTTCATTAGTGGCAGTTGGCGAACCTATAAGATATCTGCTGAATTTGTAATCGATATAAACATGATGGAAATGCGACTCCACTGTGGAATGTTTTTGATCCAGTTTCCCAATACTGTAATATAGGTGGCATATCTGAATGATGCTAATCTGCACATTAACGATCCGTCGGTGACATTTGAATCTGTGTTTTGGAAGCTATTTTGGAAACAAAGACTGTGACGCATGCTAGATCTCTCTGATAATAACCCTAATAATTTAAATATCTGAATTGAACCCATTTTCATCCACTTTCACTCTCTATACAGGCTTCAAAATGATACACAGGAAACAAAAACATAATGAAGCCAGTATAAATGTGAATAAGGCTTTGGAACTGGATGAGGTATGAGTCTGAAGTCGCACATGAACAGATGCTCTTGACCGCCTTTTCAGGGACCCAACGTCCCTATTCAAACATCACATCAACAGCAGCAGGAGATTGGAAAGAAAACAGATTAGTTCATTTCCACTACCAGGATCTGTGGTGACAAAATAATAGATAAGCTTTTGTATTGATTTAGTCACTATAGGTGTGGTTGCTGAAATCCAATTTCTTTGACAGACTGCCAAATATATAATCAGTCAACCTGCAATACGCCTGACCAAAGTACACTTCATTTCTATTAGTTACATTAAACTAGAATGAGGTTTCATGGTAGGTGGGGCTACCCAGCATAATGCCACTATAAAATGTCCTGATGATTGTTACATGATGTGGTTAACGCATTCAGAATGGACTACAATGTGCTACGCAGTACCTTCCACAAAGATAAGTCCTTTGCTTCAGTAAATGCTTTTATTTTATTCAAAACTAATGATCACAAAACACTACGAATGTATCGAACCATAAAGTGAATCAAAGCTGCAATCATGGAGTTACGGAGATGAGCACTGATTGGTTGCTCTGCGATTCTGCTAGTGAAGCCATGGGGGCGGAGCTTAGCACTACCAAATTATTATACCAATACCTTGCAGTGGGTGGAGCTTATAGGAACGCCCACATTTGAGGCAACAAGCACTGTTAGAGCACTCATTACTTCAATGCAAAATCCACTGTGAAGAGACGACAAATGACAAGACAGACACAAACACACATAAACAGATTAACACGTGAGACACACACAGTATGCGGCAAGACACCAGTGACCCGAGCTGCGACCACTGACATAAATAAAAAGGGATAAACAGATGATGTAGAGGCACCATTTATACACAAATCTGTGAAGAGAAGACAGTGTTTATTTATTCTGTATGCACAGAGGAGAGGAGGGAACACTTGTCTTCATTTCTAAAGGGGTTTGAAAGTTCTGTGTTTGTCTTAATGAGCGGTTTCATTGTCCCAGCGCTGACATCAGCATGCAATAACGTTGATTATCATCGGAAACAGTGTCTAAGCCAATGACATCAGTAACTGGACGGTTGAGATCAGAGAATCTGGAGTGAGTTCACAGAATGCTAATGTGGCATTTTCCACCAATAGGGTACTAGAAACTCAGAAGTCAAATTATGTAAACACCCTAAAACTGACTTGAGTTATATTGTTTAATTCTAGGCAAACACATTAAACTCTACTTAATGTTATTTAACATTAAATAAACAAGTTTGGCCCAATATTTGTTAATCAATAATGTTTGGTTAGACATTAAACAATTACAAAAAATTACAATTTCTTAAATCTAACTAAAAACTTGTAAAAAAAGAATGTTAGTCTAACTAACTAAAAAAATGTCTAACTAAAAAAAATGTTAGAGTGTAACATTTTTACTTTTCATAAAACTGCCGCTCTATAAATTAATAATAATCTATGATCTATAAATGACATTATAAAGCAACTAAATAAAAACTAAATCAACTAAATAAAAATCTGTCTCAACCGGTGATGCTTACAAAGAAGTTGTAAACCAATCAAGAAAATAAAAAGTTTAATAAAGTCAAACAGTCAACTCTGTATTTAATGCCTACAGGGGCAACAAACTTGTACCTTATTTGTGGAAAGTGTTCACCAGATGTTGAACTGCACCCTTGTTATTAATTGTCAATAGCAATTATGTCCCACAGTGAGAGCTGAATTTGACAGCATGTCTCGGTCCCTATGACAACAGACAGTTTCCTCCTCTCCCCTGTCATGCACACAGTGACCTGAGGGGGCCAGTTGATGCCTGACCCGAGCTTTACCTTGCAGTGCGTGGTACTGATTGGAAGTCCGATATTAGACGCCAAAACAACAGTGACCGCTGAGGCCAGCTCGATAGTGAATCCACTGCGGGGGAGAACACAACTTTATACAGTAACACCTGCGATTACACCTGTAATGATAAAGCGTGCTGCGGAGAGGCCACCAGATCCGTACAGCATGCAGGTGGGAAAAAGGCAGCGATTTGACAGGATCATGCAAAAACTCCAAACATGCAAAAAAGGTGGGAAAACTCCATGCGGAGGTTGAGGTAATGCAATAACAGGAAAACAGGGCGGACAGGGTTGTGTTTGTGAATTCCTGCGCATTAAATGCGCAAGAATGTGCGCGTGAGAACGTGACAAAGTATCACAGTAAGAACACATGCATGCACACGGACGGAAATAGCAGCGAGTGATTATGGATCTGCTGAAAGATTGATAGCGATAAACTGTCATGTGATGTCAACACAAACACACACATACAGAACATGCTGTACCATAGATTTGTTTAAAGCTAATAGGAAAAACTCACACTAACACTAATTCCTAAATGTTCCTAATTTCTAACTAATTTTTACCTTTGAGATCTTAATAAAAGTTTTATCTGAGGACAATTATCAATCTATGGACAATTTTGTCTTTAATGTCTAGCAATCTAGCAATCCTTCTAAAAAACATCAAAAACAGCTTAAACTGGTTTGCTAGGCTGGGCCAAGGTGTTCACCTGGACAGGTCAAGCTGGTGCTCACCTGGTTTAGTTAGTTGTTGTACCAGCCTGACCAGCTAAAAATGTCTACATCCCTTTAAAATCATAATTTAGACCAGTCTAGGCAGGTTGGGAGACCAGCTAAGACTAGCAACCCAGCTTAAGCTGGTTTTAGATGTTATTTTTCTGACTAGCCAAGTAAACCCACAAACACTCAGAAACATGTGGGTAAGATAGACACAATACACAAACAAAAAGACAAGGCATCCACACACACACATACTAAACCCATCAGATGTGTCATCACTAAACAAAACAAGGCAAAAGCATGAAGGTAACAGTTCCTTCCTTCCTGTCAACAAACATCAAACGCAATGACCAACTTGACATGCTGAGGTCATGTTGATTGTTATTTTTGTGAGCTATATGAGTTCCTAGGAACATCAGGAACATTGACACCTAATCCACAGCCTTAATTTTGGAATGTCAAAACATGCGGGATTGTGGACTGGCCTCTCAATGATGAACCAAAGTCTGTCACACACACACATTTAAATGAGGAACCACAACATTTATACAACACTAAAATGTACTAATAAAATCATTTTCCTGAATAATAATACAACTTCCTGTACATTTACTGAAGAGTTTTTCACTAAACACTACATGAAAATGGTTATGACTTCTTGACTTTTCAAAACTGTAATTTGACTGGTTGTCAGGGAGTTGCTATGTGGTTGCTAAGGCATTGTTAGGGAATGCTAGGATGTTCTGAGTGGTGGCTTACTGACCCAGGTCAAAATGGCCCATCCCCAAGTCTCCATGGGTTCTGTTTAAAGGGCAAATGGAAAGCTTTTGTTCTGATTATCACCTCACGCTCATTTGTTTTTGACAGCTTGTCTTGTTACTAGGAGAAAGAAAGGTTGCAAAGGCCATGTGCACAAGTGTCTTGCTAAATTTAGCAAACTCGCACAGTTCTGAGCAGAGGGTGCAAAATAGCGACCGGTCTTTTGAAACCGCCTTTATTCTAAAGTGTCTTAAAAGTTTAAATTACGGTCATTTTGCTGTGATGTTTAACCCGATTTGTGGTGCCAACACAAAGAGGGATTGAGGGCAAGTACCCAAAAGAGAAAATCCGATTCATTACAGAACTAATCTAGCAAGATTTCAATATCAGATAAACCGTTGTGACCCTGCTGGCAAAGCACATGTTCCAATTCTGAAGTCTACTATTACACCCCATGGACAGACTTGCTTTAGGACCAAGCATAGCGATTTCTGTCCTGTCAGCTGTGCACACAATGCAGTCCAAATATTAATGGCAACAGTGGGATTCAAAACTGAACTAAGTTAGTTTTTATGATTTCCCAAAAAATATTGTTAACAATTTTACATTTAGCAGATGCTTTTGTCTAAAGCGACTTACATAGTGAGGAAAACAAAGAAGCGACAAATCACATGATAATACGGATAGACATACAAAGATACAAACATTCCTAGCATACAATACTACAGTACCTCATGCTTTTTATGCACTATGGGTCAATAATAAACATAATTAACATAGACAATATAAAATCCTGCTTTTCTTTATGGAAGTCATTAAATCAAACACAGAACTCCGATAAATTCAACAATGCCTACTATTGGTTGACTTTTTGTTTACTGGTCTCATAACTTCCTGTCCTTATGCTATTTTTCTACAGCAAAAAGTAGACTTTCACAGTAAAAATTTTTATTAAAAATGGTGTGTGTTTTAGACATGGGTTTACCATAGAGGGCCACTCAGAAGAAGAATTCAATATAACACTATTGCTGGATTAATCAGCACATCCGCATGCAACAGCAACAGCACAAACCACTTCCCTCATGCACAGATTAGTCATGCTTTCTGCCCACATGTTCATCTCACCTGGAGGGAGTGATGGGTGTGAGGTCTTTTCCCATCGTTTGAATGACACGTCGACCCCAAACCCATAATCCAGCACAGATTCCTATGCCACCGTAGAACAACAGCCAGATCGGTGTGGCTGCGTCCTGCATCACTGCGCCCTGGTCATAGATCATCCACAGGGCCACCAAAGGACCAATGGCATTGCTGCAAGAAGAAACAAACCAATCACATCACTCACAGAAGAGTCTATGTGATCCTTAAGTCACATAACATATATTAGTAATTGCTTGACTACAGATTTAAAAATATTAAAACAGATTTCAAATATATAAAAACAGATTTCAAATATATAAAAACAGACTTAAAGAGGTCACCTTAAACCATGTTTAACATCACTAATGAAAACTATTAAAAGACAATTTTAAAACAACAATTAAGACCTTAACTTTACTTTACTTTACTTGCAACATTAAAAGTTACTTGCAAGACAACGCCATCCAGGCATTAATGGAAAATTCTAGAAATCACATTACATGACAATGTGAGGGTGTTATTTTTATGTTTCTTATTCTGAGGTAAATATTCTGGGGATCAAAGTTTTGTAAAAACATTCCAAAATAGTTTTTAAAAAACTGCTGGTGGGGATCAGTTATGTAGCTGCAGTTAGCCTAAAGGCTTTAACAGCCTGGATATTTGCTAAATCGTGCACTAGAGTGCTGAACTAGATCTGTGGCACCGGAGACATGAGGGCTTGTTCTCAGAACATACTAATGCTGTGGAATGTGAGAGAAATAAGAAACTCTTTGCTCCTACAGCAACAACATTTAGGTCTTATTGTTAACAAGCTAATCACAAAGCCACCTTTCAAAGTCATTCTACAACCCTGACACATGCTATTACTTTAGACTGAAAAAATAGAATCACTTTGATTCTTGTTGTTTAGAAACAAATTAATCAGCCAAAATGACTAGGTAATCTTTTCTCCTTGACCCATTTGACTTTAGTTAGTTCAGTATTTTGTGGGGAAAAAACATTAAATATCTTTTCCTTTCATGCCAAAATATTTCTATTTTTGTAAAATATACCAATTTGCTACAATGTACACTGTGAAAAAATGCTATAGGTCTTGCAACTGAATTATTTCAATAGAATCTGATACACAAATTTGYCTGATTCAAAATAATCTGTTGCAAATCTTCTGATTTAAAGTTTATTGGTTGAAAGTTTATTGCCAACTGAATAATAATGGTCAGTAATCGGTGTAAGAATTTGCCAAAAAGTTCCATTCCCAAGCCAACATTTAGGAACATTAGTTTAACATTTGGAGAAGCGTCATACCTGACATCATTCCCACCATGTGCAAATGATCCAAAACAAGCGGTGAGGATCTGCAGGAAGTGGAAGAGCAGGAACACCTGAGGCTTGTCCTTCTCCTCTTTATCTTCATCGATGCAATCCTCCAACTCCCCCTCAGCAGGAGGCTCCCGTTTATCCGCCGCCAGCTTCACGTCCACGTCGCCCTCCTCCGCTTCGATCTCGGCCTCTGCGACCGCGTTACAGTAGCTGGAGTAGCTGTCGTAACGCAACCGCTTCTTTGAGTAGAACACGGTATCTCCCACTAGCTTCTCGCTGTCCTCCGGTGGAGGGGCGCTGGACTCCGACCGCATCAGTGGCTGCACCGGCATGCCGCAGATGGCGGCCGTGTAGCATGTGTAGCTGTTGTTGCGGCGGAGGTGCCGGTAGCTGTTGTCGGGGCGAGAGCTGCTGCGCTCGTCCTCCAGGCGGCCCGAGTGGATCTTGTGTAGGAGGTCCTTGTAGAGACCAGAGTCCTTGTGAACGGTGTGGTAGACCTGGCCATCGCTGCGCATGTGGCCGTCAAAGCTGAAGCCCCCATTGGATACGGGCGACTTGAGGCACCCATTGGTCATGGAGTTGGTTCGACCTAATGGACAATTTGGTCCACAACAAAAATGAAATGAATGTTTATGTAGTGTTAAAACAAACTAAAATACACTTTTTTAAACTACCAAACAACTGCAGATGGCATGTGAACATCTATTAAGATAATCGTGTCTGTTTTATCGTACCATACACCCTGCCATTGGGCAGTACTGTTCCTCCATTAGCCAGACTGTTTAGCTCCCCTGTGGACTCTTCTCTCAGGGACAGCACAGCATCAGTGCTGCTTTTGGCACCTGGAAGCTCTTTAAAAACAGGAGCCTCCTCTTCCTCCTCAGGAATTTTATCCAAACTCTCATCGGATATGCGGGACAGAACATGCTCTTTCTTCAACCGGCCTGTTTGGGAAAAAAGACAGAATTTTTTAATAAAGACTTGTTACATTGTTACTTGTTACATGTTTTGTAACAATGATATGTTTATGTTAAACATATAGGAAAGAAACTTTAATGAAAGTGTTTATATTATTATAATGAGAATATCTGGCACATATAATTACTGATTTCACAGGCGTTTACAGCTGTCATGCCTTGCATTATAAATCCTATTATGAAACAAGCCCTTAATCTGAAAAACATATTTAATAAAGCTTGCAGCATCATTGTGCATGCAACAATTAACAGAGAGATGATCTGTGAGCGGAAATCAGTGCATAAACATTTCAGCAACTAATTTCATTAAGTCTTCACTACTAATACATCACAACACCTGTGCAACCAATCTCACATTGATAGAAGTGCACAGCTCCTACACGGTCCATGTGACTAGTTTTAAAACCCTAATGTTCTCAGATAAACAGCTTTGGTTTATTTGCTTTTCATCTGTCTCGACATGGGCCCACAAACAAGAGCCAGCAAAAGACTGTCTTTACATCACAGAACCCCCAGCAGAGAAGCAGATGTTTGCCGAATCCTTCCCCTCCCTGCTGGACATATTGTGCTTTGGTCCAAAGGTCCATTAGAAATAACAGCTAACTTTATGGCCGTATTTTACCACCATGAACACACGACTGGTACGTGTTTAGGTAGTGATTAGAAATGTGGTTACAGTGATTCCTAATTATACAGAACTTAAAAATAAAGCCTTAACCCTTGTGTTGTCTTAAGGGTCAAAAATGAACAGTGACCATTTTAAAACCTGGACATTGACAGAGTTTGGGATGAATGATGAGGTTGTTTCCTCATGCAAAACAGATTTAAAGATTGAAATTAAAGGTAGCTGCTTATTTTAGAGGTTTAGTGAAGGCGGGTCATTTTTAGGACAATTATTATATGGAATTCTAAGACCACACAAAGACGAACAACAACAAAAAATCCAACATAAAACATCAAAAGCCGCTGGAGTCTGTATGAGGGAACAGGACAGAACGTACTTGCTATTTTTCTTCTCATCCAGGGGCAAACAAATATCCAGACAAGACCGGCACATACCATCGCCCCAGCCAGCGTAATGAGGGCAATAGCCCAGACGGGTAACATTTCCAGGCCCAGTACTAAAAAACAAGAGCGTGTGAGATGGCCAAAGACACAAACACAATCTGAAATAATTAAAAGCAATCGTGTGGATTTATCTTGAGGAAATGTTATTTGATGAGTCAAGCTGTTGCTAAAACAATGTTCCGCTTGTGTTCTAGAGATGAGATTCAACGCCATTTATTCAGTGACAACAAACAAACTCATTTGAGCTCAAATGTGTCTTTTTTTTGTGGACGCTATCACTTTAAGTAGCTTACAAGGAGCTCCAGTGTACATGATGGAGAAGGTGTTGATTCCAATGGTTGAGGCATAGAAGAGAGGCAAAGCACGGAGGCCATTGGGAACAGGGTCATCCTGTAATTAAATGAGTGTCACAAAGTTACTGATACACATATAACCATGATTTCATTCACTGATTTGAAAGTATTGGTGTCTGAAATGTGGGTGTCTGAATTTAGCAATGCAGCATTGGTACAATTTATACAGTTTATTACAATTTATGGAAAACAACAATGTTTATAGCCACTTTATAATGTTTATAGCCATTTATAATGTTTGCTTATGAAGGTCTAATCCATATTTTTGTATACTTTATGCTGAATTTGTGAACCTTACAGTTGTTCCAGATTTTATACTGACAGCTAGCAGTGTGGATGAATCATTATCCACGAGGAGACCAATTTAATATAAAATAAATGTACTTTAAGAACAGCCACATGACTTTAGTCATCTCATTAGTGTATATACAATTTGTGTGTGTGTGTGTGTGTGTGTGTGTGTGTGTGTGAGAGAGAGAGAGAGAGAGAGAGAGAGAAAGACAGAGAGAGAGAGAGAGAGACAGAGAGAGAGATTTATAATTGTCATTTAGTAATTTAGAAGTTTTTTGCTAAAACTTCATTGATTTATTTTTTTTTAAAACTGTGCATTCAAAAGCTGTGTCGCTCAACTGCATTAGCAAAGCAAAGGTCATGGGTTCAATTCCCAGGGAACACACTTAATGATAAGTTGTTTACCATGAATGCACTGTAGGTCACTAAACTGTAAGCAGGCGTCTGCCAAATGCGTCAATGTAAATGTTCCCCTTAACCACAATACTACTGTGGCCACAGGCAAGAATGTGTATCCATCTCTTAAAGACAGTGTTTACAGCAGTGTCTACACTAGCCAGAAATTGGTTCAGCCAGGCAACATTCAGTCACAGTACCATCACAGATGTTGTATTAGATCCATTTTTAAAGGCAAATAAACAGGCAGAGACACAGTAAAATACAAACAGATTGTTATATGGTAATATAATGGGAAAGTGAGTTCTTAAATGCTGGTGACTGGTGATGGATGGCTCTATAACATTACAGACAAGCCAAAGGCCACTAATGCGCTTTTGAAATGTTTATACTGAAGGTCTGAACCTTAGAGCAAGATGCTTAAGGCCTGTCTGAGCAATCTGATGACCTTTTTTAACATCTAAATGTCCAAATCTGTTTAAGAACATATATAAGTGCAGCAACAATCCATGACTTTAAACTCACCTTGTTAAGAATGAAATATCTGATGATGAAGAAGAGCAGGCCAGACATGAGACCAGACAGCAGAGGAGAGATAAACCAAGACGCCACTACATCAAACAAACACCATTTACTGAATCAATAGGCTGCCAATGTAATGACACATCACGCGGCTGGAGGTTAAAAGGCCAATATGTGACATTAAACAAATTACACATCTCGGTTGCAAGAGAATTTAACAAAATTAGAGAAACAATACATAATCGCATAGGAATGAGACATTTAAAACGAGCCTGTTAAGTTTTCTGGCGTGCAGCTAAAAACCGCATTATGATAAATAACGTATTGCGTAACTGAGGTTTTTACCAATTTTAACCAGCTGCATCCATTGCACTCCCTTAGTGCCAATAGCAACCATTGAGAAACCGATAGTAGATCCGACAATGCAATGAGTTCCAGAAATGGGCAACTTCAGAAACGAGGCAATGAGCTGCCAAACCGCAGACCCTGAAAGAGAAAGCCAATGTGAGTGGGAGCAAAAGACAGTCTTACAACCATATGTTCCCAATCCTACTGTCCTTATTATGTTCTCCAGACAGGATATTAATCAGAAAGTGTTACGCTGTAGCCGTTTTTAACAAATGAACAACATAACAGATAATGAACAGACCTGCTGACCTGAAACTAGTACAGCTATTTATTAAACATGTTAAAGGCTATTTTTTATCACAATTAAACTGTGTAATACAGCAAAATAAACTTCTACAGACCCACAGAAGGTTTTCGTTGGATAAGCTAACTTCTCTTTCGAACTTCAATGATTCTAACTTAGAATCTTCAATCTAACAATATCAAAAGGTTGAATTTTTCCTCAGCTACTCATTTAAAGCTCAATCCACAAAAATGATTCCCTGGCAGAGTCTGGCAGCCGACAGAGAACCCACTGTACAGTAAATGCCTCGCTAAGTTTCTCCATCATTAATCTTTCGAGCGATAGGTGGAGGTTTGCGCTAAATGATGTATTACTCACCAACCATGGCGCTGACCTCTCCTGCCATCAGAACAGGCACTGTGTCGTTGTACAAATTGACATCTATTATTCCCTTCCGTATGGTTTCTCCGACCTTGGCTCCGAGGAGCATAGAGCCCAGGGTCTCGAATATGGAAGCCAGGATACAGGCCTGGCGTAATGTCACCACTCCCGACCCCACCGCCGTGCCAAACGAATTTGCCACGTCATTGGCCCCCACCGAAAATGCCAGGATGAAAGCAATAATAAAACCAATCACGACCATCCACAGGTACGGCTCCAAATCCATCTTGGCTTTTTTTTTATTTAGCTTACAAACAAATTCCAAACAAACAACTACAAAGAACTAGAGTAAGGTGCTGTGCTATGAAGGAAACTCTCCTTCTGTTGTTTTTTTCTCCAAACTTCCCCAGGCAAAAAAAGTTGTTGGGGGAAAGGCACACTGCTAACTAAGCCGTTTAGCCTCAGTTTGTGGAGTGCTGAGCAGTGTAGGCAGGAGAGAGCATTCCATTGTTTGGCCCTCTTAGTGTCCTGTCCAGTGAGAAGTCTTCAGCTGTCAAAACAAGAGAGAGACAGAATTAATTAAACACTTTCCCTTATTGATTATAAACAATAAAGCCAAAGATACAATGGCAAACAAAGTCAAAAAGACAGGCAGTGGGAAGACAATAGAAAATGACAGAAACTGTTTATTTTCAACAATAACTTTGAAATAGGCCAACCAGCATTACATAAACCACAGACAGTCGCTCAAGCGCTAACAGGAGAACCGCTCACCCTCTGACTACAAAGCCAACGTGTTCAGGTGTCAAGAGGACACAATGTGACTAACAAGCATAGCAGAACATAACAGTGTGGTCGGCGGTGGGAAACAATCGCTCCTGCCTCACGTCTCCTCTCAGCTGTTTGGCCACGTTTCAGGTTCGAGTCTCCCGTTGAGCTGTGCTCCAGCTGCACTGTAAAACACCACCTCTAATACCCGCTTACAGTCTTCTTATTTCCTGCTTTCCCCGGTCTAAGATTCTTAGTGGGTCAAATTCACTGAAAAACTGGAAGTCTGTAAATGGGCCACTATGTGCTTGCTGAAATCTGATCAGTGCTGTTTATCAGCACGGCTGTTCCAGCACCGCAGAAGGACGATACGGTATTCAGAGCATCAGATGAGGGCTGCACGGTTCTGAATGCGTTATGAAGCTGCCGCATGCAATCACGCAACAACGTCAAAGGCATCACCTGCGATCCAATAACAAAGTCAACTAGAAGGGGAGAAAATGGCACATTTTTCAACATCACTAAGCCTTTTGTTTAAAGGAATTAAATGTAAACAGCCAGACTAATACATTCTCAAGGTATTTACTGGCTGAGTCATGTGACCAGCAACACCTCGTATCAACATCACATGGTTGTTGACTCGGTTACAAGATGGTTTGTATTGTTACCCTCAGTCATGCATGAGGGTGTCAACAAAAAGTTGACTATTCTATTTAGGCAGAGACAACTAACTAATTTTTAAGCTAAGCTAATTTAACCAAAAATTTATAAACACTGTGGCTCCGCGGTGCATCACTGGCTCAACCAATAGCGTGAGGCTGTGCAGGATATTCTGACCAATGACAAAAAGGGTGTGTATTCAGGAAACCTGTTTGAAAACAATATTGTTTTCGAAATCTGGGATGCTAAAAATGACAGAAATTACAAAAGTAACCCTTAAATAAACACAATGAGATATAAATCAATGTCAAGTACATTAACAGGTACATTGTAAAGCCTCAGTACTGCTTCCAGAACATCCTGTGCACTAATATTATCAACCAGTCACCGGCACACAAATATTACAGCCTATTTAGGATGCTTGGAATTTTTAGTATGCATCCTAAGAAAGACAGGACAAAGGAAATCTCAAAATAACAAACGCAAGCAATGCATGCTGGGTATTCTGGAAAGTGTTCTTGAGAAAATAAATGGCTCATGAATACTAAATAGCAGGTCTGCATTTAAAAATGATCTCATTCTAGGACACGCAACAGACCAATATAACAGTTACAACATTTCCAAAAAACCTGGCAAAACCAGAACACTGATACCACCATGTGACATGAGGACAGGGTGATAAGCTGACACAGTTTGGATTATATTGAACGCTTATGCCACACTGTAATCGGCGTTGTTGAATCCGTTCAAGACAGAAGCATTTTTTATACTGTCCTCAAAATAATTTCCAAATTACATCCATCAATTCCAAAAGCTTAAACATATTTTAACATTTACACATATGATTAGTTTGCTTAGAACATGAGACAAGCAACCAGAATTTGAAAAAAATGCTTGTGACATATATGCAATTTATTACTCATATACATCCAAGGATTGTTTAAGGGACACATATGTTTACACTATATGTTTACACCCAAAAACAAATATAGATGCACCTACAACACCACAGATAAAAGCACAAGCCTTCCAAACACTGTCCTGACAGATTTTGCTGCATTCCAACACTATAGAAAATACCATCACACTTAGTTTGAGAGATTGTGGGCTATTCCGCACCAAAACCCCTGGAGCAACTTAAAAACAACAAGCTTTGAAAGAAAAACATCACTTTAAGTAGAAATGACAAGCATTCAGCTAGTACTATTGTTTGTTAAGCACAGCATGAGAGACAAGCATGTTTATATACAGCCACAATAACTACTGGCTGTTGACAAGTCCTGTCCTACATATGAAGTACATACACAACCTGTTGCTTTAGAAGAGACACGACACATGGAAAAAAAAATCATTGTCACTGATGTGCAACAGTTCCGACTGCGACACTAAAAGCTGATCATGTGTACTCACCTCCTGCTACGCAGTAGCCAGATTTTTCCCTTTCTTTGGATGGTGAGGTCGGAAAGAGCTTGGAAAATGAGAGATGGGAAGATTATATGTGAGGGAATATGAATGAAGGGATGGCAAAATGCACTGATGGGCTGACTTGTGAGGGTGAGAGAAACAATGTAACTGGCTGATGAATTGAAAGGAAGAAACAAAGATCACAACATTATGCCAAAAAAATAGTATGAAGGATTATAAGTTAAAGATTCGAACGTGTTGCAGAAGAGCAGCAAGTCGATTATCATTGAAAAAGCTGTCACTGCAGTCTAGACTGCTTCTTAAAGAGAGCCAGCAGCATCAAAAGACAGCCAGCCAACCATTCACGCTCTGAAACGGAGCAGTGGTTCTGATTGGCTAATGCCGCATGGGGAAGAAGGAGTGATGGAGGTGATTGAGCCAATGAGAGCAAAGAACAGGGTAGAGAAGGGAGGGTGATTCTATTCCAACAGTTAGAGAAAGGCACAGAGTCAGACCAAGGACATTCAATTGTGTGTACACTGACTGCTGGCATGATTACATCTGCATTATGTCTCACTAAAGACATTTACTGCAAGATAAAAGCAAATAAACAAATGCAATATAAGAACTAATTTGACAGTAAAAGCACTTCAGAAAGGAGAAATTACTCAATATGAAAAAGAAAAATATAATAGAATACATTTTATTAGATAGACAAACTTCTATAGCACAACAGATAACTAGATGCCTGGATTGAAAATTAAACATTTGTCTCTACTTACTAAGAAAATATTCCCCCCTGAACATATTTCTTTATAACTATAACATTTTAACCTTATTGTTTTTTTATTTAAAAAATTATTTGTGTAGTTATTTCTTTGTAGCCTGTACTATTGTTGCGTCTCTCACAGAAACGACAGTCAAAAAAACATGTAAATACACACGAATTAAACCACCCAACTATTAAACTAAAACAAATAATAAAACTGTCACATTAATATTAAAAAGAATTAATAGGTTTGATAGTTTAATACTGATACTGATCTCCTGAACACAGAACAATCAAACTACATCTGATTTCATCTCCTCACAGCAAAACACATTTTCTCTTCTAGTCTTTCTGTCTTTCTTTGGAACAATCAGTTCTTTCAGAATGATGATATCATTATCATGTGCCCCTCCTTCACAGTCCACCTCTCCTGTTCCAAACAAAACACAACAGCCACAACATGAGGAACGAAGCCCCTCCAGCGAATGACAGACCGTCCCACATCACTGACACTTGAGGGACGTCTGTAGCCCCTGTGTGGACCAAAGCACCCTCAGGTCATACCTCATTCTGACCCAAAAATAGCCAGACCTCCAGCAACAATCACTCATACTGGAGCTATAGGTGATAGCTGCAGTTATTGGAACTCGCTCCCCATTGAGAGCTGTCAGAAGGGGGGTGAGAATCTGTCAGCGTGTCATAAGCAATTCTGAGAGTCATTTCTCTCACGTGTACACAGCCCTGACTCACAAGCGGTACCAGTAGCACGTCACACATTGTTACAACAGTTTTATCAACTTGTCCTGTAGCATCAAGGTAGCAAAAACAAGTCTGTTCAGTCTCAGGCATCATGGGAGATAATATATGGGCGGTTTGCGAACGTAAATCCGCAAACAGACAAAAGATTCGCACAGTGTGCAATTTAACTTCTTTGACTCCTTTGTTAAGGCAGTATAGCAAACAAACTGACAAACCACACGTTAAAAACTCATGGTGGGAAACGTTTTTTAATGTTTACGATCTCTGTTCTTTGTCTGTTGATGTCCCAGATGATGTTACAAAAGGGCAGGCAGATATTTCCTGGAAAAGCAATGATTTGTTATCCTGACATCGATTTAAAATCCTGCCAAAGTGATAAATGACAATACTGTGATTGCATTGGTAAAAAATCAATTTTAAAACTTTCTATGAATCACAATCTTCTTGAAGAACACAAACAACATTTAAAATATATACATATTTATCATCTTAAACAAATGAGGTTGCATTTGCAAATAACACTCCCTGAAGAAGAATGGGCCCCCACAAACTGCTTGAAGACAAGCAACGCAAGAACATTTCTCAATCATTCATCCCTCCTGAAGCTCATTTTACCTCAGGACCACCGATTACCAAAACATGTGCAAATGACACCTCTCTCACTACAACAGTCTAGCCTCCAGATAAACATGCTCACACTATTGAAACACATTGGCACATTGCCAGAACACATTGGCCATTGTGTTTATTTAATGTTAAGGTTTATTTACGAAAAATTGATTCCATTGCATTAAACATTTATTGCTCTTGTAAGGTCGATATAATTAACTATTCATTCTGATGCAATTTTAAAAATCATTTTATAAAGTAAATTGTAAAGTTAATCAAGTTGCTTTAAACTTACAAAAAACATTTAACACTAAGTGAAAACCAACAAACTTGTCCAACTACCTTTTGTCTGTGAAAACCAAGTTCACTGCATGTAATCTGTCAATGAAAAGCTCAAAATAGCCATGACACAATGAAGCATATTATTCTTTATAAAAGTCTCCCCAACAGAGACATTGATGGTTTCAAATGTCTGCCAATAGCTGTTCTTGCACTGATAGCAGGGTGCTCACTTCCTAAGTAATAGCCTGACCCTAGGGTGCTGGAAATAGTCGTGACACATGAGGCCGTAGAGAAAAAAAGAGCAACCAGCTGTCCAAAGATATATATTCTATCATCAACTGTAATACGTACACAACGGCCTCACAGGAACATGAACAAGAATGAACTGCACACAGACACCCTCTTGTGTTTTAAGTATCACTCCTGCATTAAGGCCAAGCAGTAATTTGATATTTTTAGATGGGCACTTTGCTGTCTCTATGGTGTTAGTATGAGTAATGAGAGCTTTGGAGGACGGTTACGGAAAATATTATTTTAGAGGCTCCCATTCACGTTTCCCAGGCTGGGCACATTGGAAAGCTGAGGTGTTACACTGTTAAATGTCATTCAACCACGCAGCTCTCAGCGGGACAAATGTCCTAATAAAACCTGTGAACAGTTGAGAAATGCCAAAGGAGAAACCTTGTGTTGCCAATACAACTCTGTCATTAAAGATCACAGAAAATCACCTGACAAGAATTTGTGTTGCTAAGTTAATGTATTTCTTGTTAATAAATGATAGAGGTAAGGGCAGGACATATCAAAAGGTTTAGCCAATAGCTAATAGTCTTACATTTACATCACTGCTGTGAACCTTGATGGAACTATAAAAATCCTTTTTTTCTTTTAGTTCCTTCACATCTTTCACCTCATTCTGATCTGAGCTTTATTTCTCATGCTTGAGTTTTCCTTTGAGAACTTTGACAGTTCTGCTTGTTATTTTGGTGATATTTTGACATTTTTGCCTCAACTGTGTTTTAACAGTTTTGCGACAGTGTTTCTACAGCAAAATCTAGTGCACTAGAGCAGCCTGTGGCTAACGCTGACCTGTCTTGATACATTATCGTACATGCCTTCAGAAATAAGAATTACAATCACGATAAATCTGGTTAAACAGTTCTATTGTATGCAGGCTGCAGTGAGACAAGTTAGACCGAGTAAATGAAAGATTCAGACATCAAATGCATGATAGAACTGTGAACTGTGAACTGACAGGTCAGAGATTTTTGTCCAGGATCATAGTGTGTGAGTAGTGTCACAATGTCATCTGGGACTTGTGCCAGTGCAGAGGAGTGACAGCCAGACTACAGACAGACAAAAAAGAGCCTTGCAAACAAAACCTCTTCAGTTCTTAATATACACTGTAGTACAAACTGCAAACTTAGTTACATGTCTAGAAGGACATGCAACTAGTTTCTTCCTCAGGTAAACACAGGTTTACGTGGCCAGTAACTAAACCAAGTCTACAGGAGTGTGTAATTACAATTACTCAAAGTCTAAACAAGAGGCAATGTAGAAAACCAAGTGCAGTATAGGCAATCATTTACGGTGTTGTAACAACAATCTAACTCTTACTGCCACTTAACCTGGTCATAAATTGTGCCACGGCCCCTAAAGTGTTTATTTAAAAACACATCCATCTTGATTATAGCTGAACGGGACAGCGACAAGCCTTAGAGACTGAGTCTGTTTTGGTACGCAAAGCCATAACATCACATTTCTTGTTTAAAAACATCACTATTTATAAACAATAAAGTAATACGGTTCCCCCCTCCTTCCTGCTGGTTATGTCATTTCTCCATTAAGGTAAATTATTCCTTTGAGGTGAACCACAAGGAATGCTGTTTGTATGACTGCAGCTTAGGTGGGATTTAAGCCACAAACGTCTGTCACGAACGGTACCGTAACCTGTTCATACAGCATCATGTCCCCTCACAAAGAAGAATTAACCATTGTTTTTAAAAGAGTACCTCCCTAACAATTTCTCAAACATGTCAATGACATATTGTTCCTATAGTGCTGCCATGGCCCTGGCAAATGGGCAACTTGTCTTCCTTTGAGAATACCAACCAGAGAGCCAAATGTTGTCGGGGATACACACAAGGCTGTGTTGTGAGTGCTGGCATTCAAACTCAGAGGGAGCGTATGGAAAGTATTGTGAGAACAGCAACAGGGAGCACGGAAGATGGGTCTCGCTCCCGTATTGTGGAAAACTCGGCTCCTTCCCTTAATTAAAGGTATAACTCACCAATGTACTGTATTAACCTAGACATATCCTCACTGCCCTCAGACATTCAATCTGTAGCAAAATCTGAGATTTTAACTGAGTTCCAGTAGTTGTTACTGAAGGGATTAGGGTTGGATGTAAACTCTGCAGGACACTGGCCCTCTAGGAACAAGGATCACCTCCCTGGTTTAGACAAATACAGGTTAAATAAAGCTTTGATGAATACATAAAAAATTGGCAAAAGGCAAATATGGGCGAATCCACAGGAACCTGAGCATTTTAGTTCATGTAAAAACTTAGCTGACCTCATCTTGGCTACAACACATAAGCACCATGATGTCTTTTGCTGTCAGGTTGTATCAAGATGTGTACAAACAGCACATGTTGCTTCATGTTAAAATACCAGATCTTACCTTTCACATGCACAGCGGGTGTGTCACACTGCCTTCTATTAACTGATCTTATATTGTCCATTTAAATCTGTAGACAAAGTGTTAACTTTGATATGGTCTGTTTGTGTTTAGGTTTGCACATGGACAAATATCAGACATGTCACAAAATGACACTGCAATGCAAACAGAGCATGAGAAGCTTACAATATATTTGCATTCTATTTGAATTCTATTTAAATCATTAAATCCTATTCAGGGGGTCGGAAACATCTGAAATACGACTGCAGACACCTTTGTAAGTCAATACAGAAGAGATTTTAACATGCATTGTTTCGCATCTAACATATTAACCGGTACGGCTACACGTACTGCTACGGACCGTGTGAAAAAGAAGCGCTTACAGTAAACACCAGTGTTTTATATTCCCATTGTTACACTATATCACGTGTCTATAACGTCTCGCAAAACAGTGTCCTAAAGGAGCTCATATGGTGACGGTCTCAAAAATGTATAAATACAGCATAAAAGCATCCGACAGGAGTTGTCAGAACCAGAACCAAACGAACGCCCTGATAACACCCTGGTTATGCAGTTCATAACATTAATAACTTTACATTCGCTACAGTCTTTAACAAATAGCGTGAATAAGGTAATATACGATCATTCGGTCCCGATGGCAAATGCAGCTTCCCGCACGAGTAACAAAGTAACACGGGGCCAGTTCTTACTCTGGAGCGCGTGGTTCTTACTGAAAATTTCCTACGGCGTGTATCCGTTTCCTTTAGCTTGACCCTGTGGCTCAGTTCATACTTACCGATACGAGGATTAAACCCCCCGGAGACGCTTTCGGGAACCAGCAGCCCCGGTTTAATGAAGCGAATGTTCAGCGCTGAGATTCCTAAACGCTGCTTTCAGCTCCGGCGACCATGTTTGACTGAGTGACGGACGGACTGTTGCTGCCGTGCATCCGGGCGCTTTAGGGATCAGGGGGCAGGAGCTTTCCGTGTACGGAGAAAAAACGGGAAAGAACCAGTGGAGACAAGTCTGTCGGTTCGATGTAATGTCATGCCCCCTTTAGCGCAAGAGTAAACAGATTTGGGGTAAATGGGCCTTTCATTTGCCCTTCTTTCGTGGTGTTTCAGACACGGCGGGGTTGCGTTATAAATGCATCCAACCTGTTTTGCATAACGTGATTGATGCATAACGCGATCGGTTCACTCTTTGCGTTGGGAATGAAGTCTGTTGGGATGGGAATGTGCTGGATGCGAGTGTATTATTGAAGGCAATGTTATGTTATGCATGTTAAAATCGCGCATGTAATTGTCGATATACGTACCGTTACGTAACGGGGCTTGCGACCACCACATGCGCGCTACACGAGACAGGCTTGGTTTTAACAGCATCAATACGTCAATCTAACATTTACAGCTGCTTTCTTTTATTATTCCCTCTGTATCTCAGTAAGAATGACGAACAATAGACGTATTGGATCGCCAATGTGTTTATTTAAAGAAAGGCAGGTTATTGCACAAATAATCCATTGCTGCTAGAATATTTATGATGCAATGTTAACTATATAACATTTAAACTGTTAATGCGTTTAAGTATCAGAACAAAAGCAGCAATATAAAGCAATTGCATTTTTGGAGGTATGAACATTCATCTTTGAGTGTGATCTCAACAGAAAAAGTAGCTTAGTATAGAGATTTTATTTCATTTTGCTAGTTGCTCTTTGAAAATATTTTGTCAAATGTTTGTTATTCTTTACTCGTTCAAAAAATACATTTACACGGACTCGAAATGACAAAACTGGTGAACAGCGGCCTCTAGTGGTTAATCTGTCGGTCGAGTCAAGAAGAACTAGCATGTAGTTTAAAAAAATGGTAAATATATATATATATATATATA
>JBAJNP010003726.1:27023-37597 GCA_036877545.1 Yasuhikotakia modesta | reverse complement strand
CTTTTCAATTGAAATGAAAACTTTTGCACACATGTTCCAATCAGGAATTAAACAGCCAATCACACCAATAAACACACAGACACGCCCACAACAAAACCAGAAGATCATGGCAGTGGTGACATCCAGCCTCCAGTATTAATGAGAACCTTCAGGCGTCTTATCTACAAAAATAAATTTGCTTGTACTGAAAAACAAGCCTGACAATGAAACCAACATACTCACGAATGCGCATCTACCGCCCCCTGCTGGACCATCATAAATATTGCATATTTTTAACCCAAAGTGATAAACTTAATGTGATACATGTGTAAGACTCATGTAAGTAAAACCAGTGAGAATTAGATATATGTAATAACATTAATAAATGAAATGTGAAATAATCATGGTTATGTATTTTTGCACCATAAACTTAATTTAATTTAAATGTTTATGTGTTTTTAATTCATGAACCAAATGTTTAAGAACATTAACCAATTTGTACTTATTTATTCCAACAGAAGATCTAACTACAACACACAAAACAACAGTTAGACCACATGGTGTCACGTTTAAATCAATTTATTAATGCTTCAGGTATTCATAAGGTAACAAACATCAGGTCACACATGATTTATTAATAACAACATTTAACAAACGTGTCTTAAATCTGTGAAAATGTTTCAAACAGCAGGGCCTGGAGGTAACTAAAAGTACCATAAGGTTCAATGGTTGAGGGTTTTTTAAACAAACGTTTTAACCATGTTTACATGTAAAAAAAAGTGAAAGTTAACCCAACTTATTAAAAAAAGAGAGAATTTCAGTAGAAGTAATTAGTGAGGAACATTAGTGATGCGCGAAGTTATGCTCAAACTCCAAGTTCACCTAAAAAAACACAAAGAAGGACACAACAGGATATAATTTACTTTAAATAAAACAGCAGTTTTGAATTGGCATCTTCATTTAAAATCTTTTAATGTTTTTAATGTTTCCCTTTCAAAGTACTGCCATCCTAAATGTCTGAAACTGATAAGAGGTTCATAATTTCATTTCCAAAATCTGCGTCTTTGTATTGAAGAATTGGAGACTCTGTTACTCCAAAGAAAATCTTTAATCATTAACGCATCATCTTCACATCCAAAAAGGACCCTGAAGAAAACTGCTAACTCCTGCCATCCTGCTTTGTAAATCTACAATGCAGGCCCAAACATATGAAAACAATAATACAAAACAATAATAATTGTACAGGTAGAAAAGAATTGACACTGTTTGGAAGATTAACTTGACTGAGAGCCAACACAACGTCCTTATTCAAAACATCAACCTGCTGGTGTTTGGATGCCAATGTGAGATATTTTGAATGTTGTTTGCGTGTCGAAGCAACATGTTTAAAAAAAGCTGATTCGCTTCAAAACGCATCGTCCATAGACACACAAGTGGCCCGAAACTTTTCACACCAAAGCAATTTGTGTCCGTTTCAGGCACAGACTTTAAATGTGCTTCATGCAGTTCTTTTTGAAGCAAAAAAATCACCTGACTGAATGTTATTTGTTTGTATCTCGATTTTCGGAGCGGCACAAAACCGACAAAAATACTGTACAGAGATTATCATTATCATATAATTATCATTTTGAACACTTCACAAATATGTTAGATGACAAGTAGGTTTGTACATTGTTACACACATTTCTCAGAAGCATAATTTCCAAGGCTAATTTACAAACCAAACCTTGATATATTATTTAACATTTGCTTACTTAATATAATAAAATATTCTCATATTGGCTGTGAACTTCAGTGGCATCTCTCACACTTTCTTTCAGCTGATATTTTCTAACCATCAGTTAATATTCATCATCTTGAAATCTTAAAATGATTTGTACATTAACCATCTTTCAGCTCTACGTTGCAGGTATTTTAAGTGTAACCATCAATGTAATAACATTTGTGTAACGTTTCTTTAAGTTAAATACATGATTTTAAAAATTAAATTTATAGTTTGACAGAATCTCATCCTAAGTGACACTAAAATTTATAAAAATATGGAATAAATAAAACAGCAAATATTAAATCAAATTGTGAGCAACATTTAAGAGCAGTTGAGTACATATGGAGTGTATAAATGTTAAAGGAATGTTCATTTTGGGATTAACTATTCCTTTAATATGGTAACATCATACATCATAGATATCTGACACAATAAAATGAACAGTTCATATTAGTATTTCATTATGTGTTCACATATATTGACCTCGTCAGTAGTGAAAATCACGTATTTAATACAGAGAATGAAGGGTTTTTACACTTATTTACCCATTCACACAAAACTCAGTTTAACATTAGTTGACCTCACAGATTTTTTAAGAAGCATAATTGTAACACATCAACATAAACTACAGGATCGATGTGAAGCAGCTCATCATAAAACATGACCCAGAACCTCCTGGAAGTGTTTCGGTGCTACGCGAGTCACGTGACGTTCCGGTGCTACGCGAGTCACGTGACGTTCCGGTGCTACGCGAGTCACGTGACGTTTCGGTTCTTGTTGCGTAACGGACGCAAAGTCCTGCGGCTGGACATTAAAATGACGTTGTGCGTTACACGTGGTATTACGGTATAAAGCTGTTCATTATATTTTCGTATGTAAAAAAATGCGAAACTCCCTCCAGCGACACGAACATGTTTTTTTCTATAGTGCAGCGTATTGAAATACAAGCGACACGCCATATGACGATTAAAAGTAACTTCATGATCAGAGCAGATACAATCGGATACATTTATGTTGTGAAAAGAAACGACCTTTGAGGCTGTTAGCTTACGAGCATGACTGTATCTGTGCCAAAGGTTGTGTTTGATCAATAGAGATCATCGTATGTTTGTAGGGTTTGTTCAGCGTCGGACACATAACGTCATTTCAGAAGGTGTTCAGAAGTAACATCACCGACCACACTTGTTACAAATGTGATGTTCGCTGTACATGATTTTCATGATTTTATGTTGTCTGTGTTATGTTAGCTACTGAAGATCCAGACTGACAGTCATCACAGGAGAAACATCTGAATTCATCTCATCGGACTTTAAAATGTTGATTCCTGCAAGGTAAAGTTTTTTTAAGACATGGACTATTCATTTTTTAACCTATGTTTACACAAAAATGCCACAACAAGTATATAAACAATTATACAATCATTTTTGGGAGAAAGTTTAGACCTACTGATGTATCATATTATGTCTGTGGAAATGAATGCTCAAAAACGCAGTAATAGTAAAATGCAGGTAATGTTTCAAAACTCTTTCAAACACTTTTCAATGTCTCATGAAAACTCTACAGCACTATGAGCACTGAGGTGGGGAAAACTCCACTGCTGTCTGTGCAGCCCAGCCGCGGTCTGGTGGATGAGATGTTTCAGATTGTCGTGAGGAACCTACTGCCAAAGCAAGAGGTGACGCTACACGCTCTACATCTGTCAGAAGACAAAGACGTCTGGGAGGCGTTTGGACACTACATCAGTGATGAAGATGGCACAGTGACAGGTGCGCTGTACAGTCTCATCAATGACCGCCACAAAATCAGCATAATATATAATAAACATGAAATCTTGTATTAGTGTAAGAAATTTTATGTAACAGTGATTGTTAAAACTAGTTCTTTTGTAATAACACTGGCTGAGCAACTGTTGTAACGATGGTTGTCATTATTTGTTGGAAGTTGTCGAAAATAAGATTATTTGGTTTTTATTGGTTTTAATGTTTATTGGTTTATTGATATTGCATTAAATACAAATGGAAAATTTTATACCTATAAAAAAGTAATAAGATAAAACTGAATGAAATGAACCCTTAAATATGTTTAATAGCACAACTTTGCATAACAGTGCAGTATCAATGCTGTTACTTATACATGTGTGTTGGTCACGAACCCACACAGTAATCAGTCGTAAACCAGATAGAGACCTTAAAAATATTAAAGAATCTAGTTTTAGCTGGATTTTCCAGCTATGTGGATAATATCCTGTGATCTGAAATTTAGTGGCCACAGATGAAAGTTTGGGAGGCACTTATGAAGGGACAGAACCAATGGGGCTGATGTGGAGCATGAGGCCTGTACCAGGAAGCAGGAGTGGACTCAGGTGGGTTAGTGGTGAGAAATATGATGTTGTGATTCCTGTTTCTTCATAAAAGTGATCCAGCAACCTGGGACATGTTTCTGAGCTCTTGCAAATAATCTTGATTTTGCATATGCATCATCATCGCTTTGAATATGTCTTTTATAGGTTACGTAAGAGGGACGTTCTCACACCGATGATAGTTCAGATTTCAGTGTACAAGGATCATCTGTCTCAGGGCTTCAGTCAGCAAACAGCCCTGACAACCAGTGTGACAGAGCGCTGGTACACAGCCCCAGCTGTACAGAGAGTTCCTGTCAGAGAAAAAGGAGTTCGAGGAACATTATTTTTTCCTCCAGGTACTCACGGTTTGTCACTCACAACCATTCAGGTCAAATTTAGTCCAGAGGAGTGGATGAGTAAATTGAGGGTGAACTGTTCTCATTAGCCAAAATATTAACCACCAATACCTGAATTAGCCAATAGTGGAATTGCTACCAATACTTTCATACATTTTGAAATCATCCCTGCAGAGGGTTAGTTTGCCTCAGTGCCTCTGAGGTTCTCGTACTGTCACTTTAATATGAGTGCTATGGTTAGCATGATTATGTTTATGGAAGAACATATGTCTGTGGTGTCTGATCAGTGAGGTCACTGAGGAAGCACGTTTGTGTGTGTTTAAAGGTCCAGGGCCATTCCCAGGAGTGCTGGACCTGTGGGGAGGAGGTGGAGGTTTAGTGGAGTATCGCTCAGCTCTCCTTGCGTCTCATGGTTTTGCATCACTAGCACTAGAGTACATTGCTCAGGAACTGAGATTGGAGGATATTGATCCCTTATACTTTGAGGTAATTTCTTACATGGAACAACTTTGATGTGACATCTTTGCTTTAATGTGAGCTCACATTTCTTGTAGGAAGCGTATCAGATCCTGCAGAGTCACCCAAAGATACAGAGAGATCGACTGGCTATGCTTGGTCTGTCATTTGGAGGTGCAGTAACACTCACCATGGCAGCTTACTCCAAAATCATCAAGGTCTTGTTATTGGTCTACACAAACACACACTCTTTACACACATTTGAAATGCTTTTTTTGTTCATATGTCTTTATTTTCCTTGTAGCCTCAGTGCTGTGTGTGTATCAGTGGAAGTCATGTTGTTCCTATTGATAAATCCCTCTCTAAAATTTTTGAGGAATTGGAAAAGTGAGTAGACATTATGTATTATTATTATTATTATAACTTTTATAATTGTGAGCCGATCTGAAATGAGTCGAATGTCGCAACCCTCCATTTTAAGATCCAGGCTGATAATGTCAAAAAATATTATTAATAAGAATAAGGTAGGCAACCATAATTTAAATGGGTATATCTTTAAAACCATTAAAGTTGTAGCTTTGACTAGGATAAAGCTACAACATTTTAAAGTGTATGGTCTCCTCTTTTTGTTTATTTAAGAAAATCTATATTATGAAATTTGCAACATCCGACTCACAATTTATTAATTTACAACATGATTGAACCATATCTTAAGCAAGTCTCTATTTATAATCTCTTTTGGATTTTACTTTTATATTCTTACTTTTGTTATACCGTATATACTTTTCCTTCAAAAGATATTTTAAATTAAACCAAACTGGCAAACTGCAGCTTTTAAAACAGGCTTCATATGTTTGGCTTTATTCCTTGCAGATGCATAATAATTTATGTGTGTGAAGCTTCATTTTAAGTATGTTTATAAAGATAAACACTATTGAAAAATGTTATTGCAGAAATTGGCATAAGATACGTGTGAATGAGAACAACCAGTTAATCCACAGAGATCTCATATTGC
The DNA here is from genome assembly GCA_036877545.1 of Yasuhikotakia modesta. Lineage (NCBI taxonomy): Eukaryota > Metazoa > Chordata > Actinopteri > Cypriniformes > Botiidae > Yasuhikotakia > Yasuhikotakia modesta. The sequence continues at coordinate 31,685 of JBAJNP010003726.1, read as the reverse complement.
CGATTCCCTCAGACAAGGAAGTCAAAGTGGATGTGAGTAGAACTGGGGTTTGTTCATATATAATCTGTGTTTTGTTTGTCAGTTATATTTGTATGTAAATTTTCTGGTTGTTATAATGTTCACAGGTTGGGAGAATTAAATGTCCGCTTCTGTTGGTGACTGCTGGAGATGATCAGAACTGGCCTTCTGTTGAATCTGCTGAAGATGTGAGGCATTATATTCATCTATAAGCACAAAACTGTGTTCTTAAAACTTGGTTTATTGACATAAAAAAACAAAACTATATGGTTACACTTTGTCATCATACAAAGACTCATTTGTAAATCCAATCCTATTTTAGTAGGCTAACATTGTTATTATTACACGTATAAACCCAGATGAAGCTGATGATGGAGGAAGCAGGAAATCAGCACTTGTTGAAAGTTCTGATGTATCCTGGTGCAGGTCATCTGATCGAACCTCCTTACACCCCCCACGTCCGTGCAAGTAACTTCATCTTTCAGAGAAATGAGAAAAGTATGTGTACAAGATCTGCTATCCTTGAGTCTTCTATAGTGGTTTCATGTTTGGACCTTTAAAGATGATTTGCGTTGTTTCATCAGTTTGTGTGTTGCTGTCGTTGCAGTTGTCATGCTGTGGGGTGGACGCACCAAACCGCACGCATGCGCACAGGAGGACGCATGGGAGAAGATTTTAGCGTTTCTTCAGCAGCACCTGTATTTCAGTTCAAACAGTGCAGTAAAGGCCAGACTTTAAGACTTTAAGACTTTACCGCGTATGATCTTTTACGATTCACATAATCTACGAAGACGCGCTTTGACGTATTGCCGAGCCGATGGCCGCAGCGCGCGCACAGCGTCTCTACGTTACAGTAGCTCTTTAGTAAACGCATCAACATTGTATTGAGACAATTTATTTAGAGATCAGATCTTAACACAACGTTTAATAAAAATGATGCATTATTGCATTATTTTTAAAATGTAATTTTCTTTGAGTTTCAATAAATGAGTTGGTGAACAGTGGACGTTTGATGACGTTTCCTCGCTTCACGTCTTTTCACGATCCTCGAGGCATTTTTATATCTGTTGCTGTCCTGAGGACGGGCGTTTTTAAACATGCTGTCAGTGTAATAATTAAAACTTACAATAAAGCAATAAGTACTTTTTTACAGTATTTTTGGCTTGTTCCCACGTTTTTAAATAGTAAATATTGCCCTTCTATAGTAAGGAAAACAAAATTAAGTGACGAACAGTAACTAATACATATTAATTCAGCATAACAGCGAGTTGGAGGATTTGTGAAACAAGACTAAAAAGTTCAATCCAACCATCTTGGTGACTTTATACATTATGGACGTTTAACACGACAGACGCAGTGGTGATGTCGTGTGAAAACCCAATACAGTAAAACAACAACATGGAAACGGCTGCGTTTTAAATCTAGCGAGTTGCGCTTTACTAGCTAGGCAGCGTTAATGCACAACAGGCGTTCCTGCGGTCTATCGGTCCTTTTCCGCTATGTTGGGCTGTGTACAAATTCGCCATAAGGATGTTCTTAACGGCACTCAGTCCACAGTTCAATCGCAAAAACGCTTGAGACCCCAGTATGATGACTAGATGTGCAGCTTACTAAGTTTTGAGACACACCCAGAGTGTTTGGGGTGATACTGTGAGTCGCAGTACATGCGTAAGTCAGTGTCGTTTAACATCATGGGCGGGAGCTTCGCTTCTCTCCCACTCACACAAGCTCTGAACAACATTACAGGAAAACACTCATCATGTGGTTATTGAGGATTGCAGTTTTAACAATATGTAAGTTACATTTAATAACAGTCGTTCATAACTCAAATTTGTTACTTGTTAATGTTTGACATGTTTAATGACAAAGCAAGATTTACAAACTTCTTACCTAACTTGAAATGTTTCTCAGTACATTGCAAAACAACAGTTTACCTTTTAAAGTTTGTAAAGTGGTTGTTTTCTTTAAAAACGTTCAGTTCTGTTTTTTGAAAATGGGTCGGATTTAAAGAATGAAAGAAGGCATGTTTTCAGAAAAACAAGAACAGTGTTTTCTATTATTCATAGAAGTTAAATAGTGGTTTGGTGGTTCATGGTGTCAAGCCTGGTTTCCTGCATGCCACATTAAACCGTCCAGTGATGAAGTGTTCGCATGTGATGCTCATTTCAGTAACTCACAACAGACTGTAAACTGAATCCAAAGTCATTTAAGCACATTCACATTCACAGGGGGTTGGAATTATGTAACACAAAATGTGTTGGAGTAGGAGCAGGAGTTACAAGTGTGAAAACTCCTGCTTGTTTTTACACTCTAGTCCGGCATCTTATATTGTTTCTCATAGCTGCTGGTTTGCTGGTCGTGGCTCAGTTCCCCGACCACAATGACATGTGTGCTGAGGGTAGCTGTTACCCCGCCACCGGAGATCTTCTGATCGGGAGAGAACATCGACTGTCAGCCTCCTCCACCTGTGGGCTGCACGAGCCGCAGAGATTCTGCGTCATCCGCAGTTTGCAGGTAATGCGACTGAGCCGTTGAGTTATTTTCAATGTTCAGAATAGCAGAAAATCAGGGTGGAAATTGATACCAGGATATGAATTAGACTATTCAAAAATCTAAACACTTACCTTTATTCTTATCCTATTTTATTCAGCATATTGCTTTACCAACTAAGCTACAATAACTATATCAGAGTACAATTAAATCATGTAGACCAATAAGAAGCACAGATGCAGATTTTCTGGTGCAGGTAAGCGGTCACTGTATATACTGTATATGCATGATTTTGTCATGCTGAGATTGTACCTGACAAATGTGATTATGTAGTTTTTTCTTTTAATTTTGGGGTAAAACTCTTTAAGAGACATTCTTTGATAGATTCTATAGGGTTTTGATGAACAAAATATGGTTTAATAGCTTTTTACACCTCTTACATGGACATAATGCGTGCAAAGAAAAAACATCAATGATTTGATCATAGTCCATCTGTGTTTCTGCATGAGTAAAACAATGTTCTCTTTTTACTCCCACACTTCCAGTCTCTGTCTAATAAACAATTCTATCTCTGTGTGGAGAATATGAGGTGGGAGGGGGGTTCGATAAAGGCCCCTGTCTTAGGACAGTTTCATGCCCCCTCAGGGCACTGTTGTGCTCTTTAGACGAGCTGCATTGCCCATCTTTCCACTATTCTGCAAAATACATTGAGCAATTTGTTCCACTGGTAAGAAGGTCAGGCAAATGTGAACATCTGCATGTTATAAATTATCCCTGTAGATCTGACTGGGGCTGTAATGCTCTTATATTGATAATGCAAGCTTATCTAACTACCAAACCTTAACTGCATAACTCACCCACTAATGAAAAGTCAAACCAGTATGACAACGTTTGAAGTGGAACAAAAGAATGTTCAGATAGAGCGTTTGGGGACTTTAACACAGTTTTAAAGTAGCTGTTTTCTAAATATTATTAGAAGTTTGGAGTTTTTGTGTTTGTTTATGTCAGTGGGAGAATATTAAGACAAAAGCAGGCCTATAGCCAAAATATCCTGCCGCACAAATGTGTTTTTAACTTTGCCAATTCCCAGAAGATCCTGTATGTCTCACAGACTCTCCCAACATCTGCATCTCTCTCTGTTTGTCTTCAGGAAGATAAGTTATGCTTTGAATGCAATTCCCGACGGATGTACAATGAGTTCACCAGTCCTCACAGCCACACCATTGAGAATGTGGTGACAGCCTTTGCTCCCAACCGTCTCAAAACCTGGTGGCAGTCTGAGAACGGTTTGTAGCCTGCTGAGGAAGACCAAAATAATCTCATGTGTGTCTCTTCTAGAGTCTCAGGCAAGATGTAAAAGTCACCAACATACTGAATATCCTTTAAATGTCCTTTAAATGTAACAAACGAATCCCATAAACCATCTGCAGATTAAGTTATATGTGAACATTTTCATAAATCACTTACAGTCTTGATGTTAAATACCTTCAGGTCTCCAACAAATTCCAACATATTTATTTTCAAGTCATTGGCAGAAATGTCAAAGACAGAAATTTGGACTGAGAGAAAAAGAGGGAGAGAGACACCAGTAATTCATGAGAATAGCTAACAGGAAGGACTGGAAAGAAGTGCTGGGCGTGGGAAACAGCTGGCCTGCGCTGTCCCTAGTGACTAGCCTCTGTCACATGTTAGCAGCCATGCTAACGGACTGAATCCACAGTCATGCCACAACATCTCTCATTAATTCAGGGAATTTTTGGTACTTTTTGGTGCATTTAATGCACTTTTATTCATTTATCGTGTTTTAMTTTCTCTCWCCCTGTTTTAAAGGAGGTTTATCTGCATAAAAAGCAGAAGCCGTAATAGAATGCAGTTTTATTATGTTTGTTCATATAAACAAAGTTTTACTTTTTGCAAAGTTAAAGAAAAACATCATTAAAAAAGAGTAAGTGAATACTATTGTAAATGACCCCTTTTTCACATTCCATGTGCATAAACATTTACATTTATGCATTTAGTAGACGCTTTTTCCAAAACATGAAATTAAGTACAAGTAAAGGAACAATAGAACTGAAAAAATCTTATAAGCATGGTACCATTTTCCTGAGACTAGTATAGCATAAGAAAACAAGTGCAGTTGTCCCCCCCCACCCC
>JBAJNP010003726.1:0-26948 GCA_036877545.1 Yasuhikotakia modesta | reverse complement strand
GTTCGTAGTAGTTAAGTGACATTGATAAACATTGTTGAATATATACAGCTAGAGCCCTCGTAACACATTTGATGTGTTTATTTAGTTTTAGTTTAGTTACATAGCGCATTGAAGTTTTATTTCAACAGTTCAAGGAAAATTAGATTCTCATGGTACGACAAATCTAATCTTTGAAATCTTTGTCTTTGATATGAGTTGGGAAAATATCTGTGCCAGGTTGTTGGTGTAAACAAACTTTAAACACACAACTGTGCTTTAAAAACAGATGAATTGTTTAAACATTAGTTTGTAATAAAGATGTTTTACGAACTGAAACTATCTTTGTTGGTAAAAGTCTCACAAATGTCATGTTTGTTTTCTGCCCACGCATTTCTTTTCTCTGTTTATCAGGAGTTGAGAACGTGACCATTCAGCTGGATTTGGAGGCTGAGTTTCACTTCACACACCTCATCATGACCTTTAAGGTGAGACAGACACTGAATACACACAGAACACGTTCTTGAGGAATGTGGAACATATATGTTGGCGACATGTTCAAAGTTTTCTCCTGAAGTGCAACATAAGCTGAGGTGTAAATGTACATATTTTTACTCAGACCTTCCGGCCTGCTGCCATGGTAATTGAGCGTTCGGCAGATTTCAGCCGGAGCTGGCAGGTGTACCGTTACTATGCCTACAACTGCACCGAGTCATTTCCTCACGTTCCTCAGGGGCCAATCAGAAAAGTGGATGATGTCATATGTGACAGCCGTTATTCAGACGCCAAGCCAGTAACAGAGGGAGAAGTGTGTGGCCTTTACAAACACAAGTGCCGACTTCTATTTACACGCTATGTAAATGTAACTCATGTTTCTTAGAAGCACATACACATACTATACACAATTTCTCCGCTTCTGTTCTTGTGTGCTTGCTTGTAGGTTATTTTTAGGGCACTTGATCCTGCGTTTGTGATTCCTGACCCCTACAGTCCACATATTCAGAGTGAGTTATTAGCATGTCATATTAGCAACATTTCTGCACTCTGGGTTTTTATACGGTTGTGGTTTTCATATGCATTATTAAATATACACTTATATACATATATACATTCAAACAAGACATAAACGAAGCAGAAGGCACAGTTCTTATCAGAATAAACCATAAGTAAGATTTCACTGAACTGTAAATCAAATGTAAACGTTACCTTTACTATGAAATTTCAAAGCGTTTATGGACGTTAAATAAGTAAACTAAAATGGTGCTATAATCATTTTATATAATTATATATTGTTATTTTATATTGTTTTTTACTGACTTTGTTTTTGTGTGTTTGTGACTATAGATCAATTAAAGATCACAAACCTGCGCATACGGATGCTGAAGTTACACACTCTAGGTGCAAACCTTTTGGATAATCAACAAGAGATGCGGAATAATTTTTATTATGCGATCTATGACATGGTCGTCCGTGGCAACTGTTTCTGCTATGGCCACGCCTCCCAGTGTGCACCGGTCGGCAGTGAGGCAAGACACGAGGGCATGGTGGGTAAACACAACAGCAGAGGCTACCAGCCAAACTCACCCTCACTTCTAACCTGTGTGTGTGCGTGTGTGTGTGTGTGTGCAGGTTCACGGTCATTGTGTGTGTAATCACAACACTAAAGGACTGAACTGTGAGGAGTGTGAGGATTTTTACCAGGATTTGCCGTGGAAACCAGCAGAGGGACGCAACACAAACGCATGCAAGAGTACGACAAACACACAAACACAGCTTAATTAATACTTAAAGACATTTCTGCTAATGTGATCAAGTTGATGTAGTCAATGCATATCAATAGTGTTGACTAATAATATATATTTATGCTTCATTTCATATGCTCTCTCTTCTCTCTCTCAGGATGTGAGTGTAACCGTCACGCACACTCCTGTCACTTTGACGTAGCCGTGTATCATTCTTCAGGGAACACGAGTGGAGGTGTGTGTGATGACTGTCAACACAACACACAGGGCCAGTGGTGCGAGAGCTGCAAACCGTTTTATTACCAGCACCCAGAGAGAGACGTCAGAGACCCCAACGTCTGTGAGCGTGAGTGTCACCATTCATTTTTGTGATGTGTGTCAGTTACACATTAAATACATCTTACGCTTTACTGTTATTACAGCAGTAATGCATTTACAATAGAAGTCTATGGGGCAAGTGTGTCAAAGGGTTTATAGTATCAAATAAATATTGTATTTTGGTTAAAGATTTTATATTAAGTCTTCCATATAAATTCTTCCACTTCTTACTCAATTTATATTTGTGTCACTGATATTACAAGGTTTGCGAGGTTAACATTAAAGATAATATATAACAAAAATGGTTAGTAAGCAATTATTGTTATACCTTTAAAACAGTGTAATAGTTTAATGTTTAATTTTTTTTTTTGCTGAACTTTTGTAAGTGTATTACTGTAAATATCATTTGTTTTTGTAAATTGTGGGACTAAATGATTTTGTGTGGTAATTGACAGCGTGTGACTGTGACCCACGAGGCTCTGTGAACGGAGGCTTGTGTGACAGCAGAACAGATGTACTGAGAGACACCATCGCTGGACAGTGTCGCTGCAAACCTAACGTGGAAGGAGAACGCTGCGACCACTGTAAAAAAGGACATTACGGCCTAAGCGAAGAGCCTTTGGGCTGTCGGCGTCAGTAAAAACACACAGCTGCTGTTTTTAGCTGTTTCTGTACATTCTGTCAGGGCTTGACCTTTGTACTCGACTTCCTGTTTATATGTTGTAAGAATTTGTCATATTCTTTTGTGTGTTTTCGGCCCCAGCGTGCAGCTGTAACGCTCTGGGGACGCTCTCGGCAGGAGGTCCCTGTGATATACAGACAGGAAGCTGTTACTGCAAGCGTTTCGTTACTGGACGAAACTGTGATCAGTGTTTGGTGAGAGAATATTAGAACTGCGACATAACAGAAAGCCCAGATTATGTCAATTAATTATCATGTTAAATCTACACTGTAAAACTAGCTTAAAAATACCTTTTAACTCAAAAGTCCTTTTTTCCTTTTACCAATTTTTAAAAAACAAGCTAAAATGCATGCTGGCATATTTCACACTTTTTTAATTATATCATTTTTCGATCAGATCACACAAGCTGGGCAAATGTTTTGACATATTTGATGTCAAAATGGATAAATGCTTAAACATCTCCAGTCAACATTGTTAGCAACATTTTGAGGACAAATTTTATTTAGTGTAGAACAAATACTACATTTACCTCTCATAAAAAATCTTTGTTGCTTGTATTATTACTTGCTTCACCAAAAACAGTGTTTGAGTGTAACTCTATTTTCCCTCAGCCTCAGCACTGGGATCTCAATAATGATATGGACGGCTGCAGACCATGTGACTGTGACATCGGCGGAGCTTTAAATAATAAGTAACCAATCAGCTTTCCGTTATTTTTTTCTATTAAAAAACATTTTAATATTAAAAATCACATTTCTTCCATCTAGTTGTTCCCCACAAACAGGGCAGTGTGTGTGTAAGGAACACATGTTTGGCAGACGCTGTGACCAGATGCATTCTGGGTATTATTTCGCAGGCCTGGACCGCTACACTTATGAAGCTGAGGATGCCACTTTTGGACCGGTAACGGTTTAATTTCCTGCTGAAACATGCTCAACATTTTTAATTTGCTTGAAAGCAGAAATATTTCAGAAACGCACAACAGAAGCTCATGTATTTGAATGACGGTGTGTTCTGCTCACACGCAGGCGGTGAGATTGATTCAGAGACCCTTCCCTCTGGATCATAAACCCACCTGGACAGGTTCAGGCTTTGTAAACGTCCCGCAGGGCGAAACGCTTAAGTTTAACATTTACAATTTCCCGCGCTCTATGGAATATAATATAATGATCCGCTATGAGCCACAGGTGATGCACACAATATTTAACATATAACTTATAGAGGCTTTTCTGTGTCAGTGACACACACACATTTAAATGTAAAAACATGTTTGCTGTGTTTATTGTAGCTGCCGGATGAATGGGAGCAAGTTGTGATGAGGGTGGAGCGGCCCGGCACTGCTTCATCACCTCACTGCACCTCCACCTACAACGATGAGCAAAGCACATCACTGCATCCTGGATCCAGGTGAGATGAGAATATTGTTTAGTGTGTGCAGTGTTTAAGGTAGTGGTGATGTATAAAATGCTATTCACTATTTGCAAACAGAAGCATTTAAAACTTCCAGTCTGTTTTTGGGAAAACCAACTAGTAATTTTGATGACCCATCCTGCACTACACAGATTTATGTCCAATCAAAGGCTTCCTATAATAAGAATGCCCCCCCCCCTTACCACCTAGAGTCAGCTTGCAAGCAGCAAATCATATTTACTGGCTATGATATAAATAAAGCCTATTAAGTATCTTAAAATATATAGATAAGCCAATGTAAACTTCCCGTTTCAATTGAAAATACAGCTGTGGGAAGACTAGTTAACTGGTCAAACATTGTGACCCACCCCTTTATACTGTGTATTTAACCCTTTGTGGTGTGTGTTTCAGATATGTGGTTATTCCAGGTCCAGTTTGCTTGGAGAAGGGCCAAAACTACACGATAACAATGAGCTTTCCACTGTATTCATCATACAGCTATCACTCCTCCCCACACACACTTGTTGATTCAGTAAGTACATTTATTTAACCGTAACCTGCACCCTAAATCTGACTCTGTTGCTGGGGACACTATTTGACCTCTGACCTCAACAGATAGTGCTGCAGCCTGCGGTGCGAGATCTGGATGTGTTTTCTGGAGGGGCCAAGCAGCAGGAGAACTGGGAGATGTTTCAGAAGTACAGATGCATGGAACGCAGCCAGAGTGTTATTAAAATCCCCATGACAGACATTTGTAGGGACTACATCTTCAGCATATCTGCGCTGATACACAATGGGGCCCTGGGTAAGACAATCAATTAAACTGTCATTACAAATGTAGTTATATTTATTTAGACTAAGCAGGAAATAATACTTGCCTTGTGGTGCAGCTCCATCGTTGGGCTCAGTGACCCTGTGGGGCAGCTCCACCTCTGGGCTTAGTCTTGTGAAATGCCGCAGCTAATTAAAATTTGACTTTAGTAGGCAAATAAATCCACTTTAAGAAAATAAAATCACTTGAGTAGTAGTTTTTTGTTTCTTTTATTTTATAATTTTATAAAATAGTTTTATAAAATTATAGTTTTCTTTTTATTATTTTATTTTATTTTCTACATTCTCCATCCTCTCTCAATCACCTCATTTCACTGACAGAATGTCAGTGTGACCCTCGTGGGTCTCTGAGCTCCGTTTGTGACCCTAGCGGCGGGCAGTGCCAGTGTCGACCCAATGTTTCAGGCAGGAATTGTGACTCCTGTGCTCCGGCAACCTTCCTCTTTGGACCGTCAGGATGCAGACGTCAGTGAACTGTACACATCATGTACACACAAAATATTAACACAGCAAAGACAGTAAAATATTGATTTCCAATCACTTCCTCCGCAGCATGTGACTGTGACCCGATGGGCTCTCAGAACCCTTTCTGCCACCCCTCAACCGGGCAGTGTTTGTGTGTGCCAGGGGCGTACGGACGCCAGTGTGCCAACTGTAAACCCAACCACTGGGGTTTTCCACAGTGCAAACCCTGTTTCTGTAACGGCCACAGCGAGCAGTGCCACCCACAAACCGGCGAGTGTCTGGACTGCAGGGGCAACACTATCGGCCGTGAGTGTGAGAGGTGAGAAGGGTCAGGCCACAATAATATGTAGCTTTGACATGTGACTGAACAACAGTGTTCTATAGATATGACTGTACCTACTGTATACTGCATCATTTACATTTATGCACGTTATTAAGTCCATTCAATCTGCTGAGACCATCACAACCTTCTAGATCAAGGGTGGGGGGTGGAGCTAAACTCTCTCAGACACGACCCTTTAGAAATGTTTAAAACTGTTTAACACTGTTAACAGAAAACTCTTTTGTTTATTTCTCCATTGCTTTAACCCTATTGCTATTTGTAAACATAAATCCCATGTAAATCCCAGGTTTTGGAGCAGTCTGAAAGATGGGTGGCATTCTATAATTTCACAGCTAACTTGCTGCTGCTAGCCTCTCTGAAACTGCCCTCCATAACTTTAAGAAGTCTAACACAAAATGCATTTTACGTAGTTACTCATTTTAGGGTATTCTGTAGCTAAATGTTATTATATGTTAATGTTTTAACACTTCCTGAAACCCACTCCTCTAGATGCGCAAGTGGTTACCACGGCGATGCTTTGCTAGGCTCAGTGTGTCGTCCTTGCATGTGTCCTGATGGACCAGGAAGTGGCAGGCAGTTTTCTGAGAGCTGTTACCAAAATCCTAATTCCCTTCAAATGGTCTGTGTCTGTAACTTGGGCTACAAAGGTAAACGCGTCATGTGGGCAAAATAATATTATAAAATTCACATAAAATAAATCCCACTTTGTTTTGCTTCCCAGGATCCGTATGCGGCGAATGCGCTCCTGGTTACTATGGTAACCCTCACGTGCCAGGTGGCCAATGCAAGCCGTGTCAGTGTAACAGCAATATTAACATGCAGGACCCAGAGTCATGTGATGCCCGGACGGGTGTCTGCCTCAGGTGCCTGTTTCACACCGAAGGGGACGCATGCCAGTACTGCACTCGTGGTTACTATGGAGACGCTCACACACAGAACTGCAGAAGTGAGTGTGCTGTGAAAACAAGCCGTGCTACTGTGTTCAGTTCATTCGAAGCTGGGCTGTTAAAATAACACAAATATCTGTCACAATTTTTAAATAGTTAAATAAAGAAGGCTTAGTTAAATGCTATTGATCATCTTCAGTTTTCAGTTTGTGTTTTTAAAAACAAAAGTCAATAAATCACATTTAAAATATGAGTGTTTGTAGCTGTTGTGGCTCTTAAGGCAAAATGTTAAATGGGTGAAACAGCACCACCTACTGCGTTGGAGTGTCAAACAGATCTTGGCACTGGGTTATTTACAATATTATTAAGTGTGTAATATTAATACAGTCATTGTGGTTATTGCATCACGGTTATTGTCGCCTCCTGCATTTAGGGTGTCAGTGCAATGCTGTGGGCAGTTCCAGACACAGCTGTGCTGACGGTCTGTGTGAGTGTGACAGGGTTAGCGGGCAGTGCCGGTGTTTACCTGGTGTAGAGGGTCAGCAGTGTGACCGCTGCTCGCCCAACACATGGAACATCAACAGTGGAAACGGGTGTGAGTTCTGTCAGTGTCACCCTGAACACTCCTACAGTTCATCCTGCGACCTGGTATGAACACCCACAAAACTACCATTAACACCCATTATTAACATTGTAACATGTTAACAGTGTACAAACATATCAGATCTTATTCTGAGGAAGCCAGAAATGCATCTGTGAAATTGTGGAAAAAAACAATGCAGACATTTGCAAAAAACAAATCAAGATCAATTGAACGACATTTGAATTACAGTTAATATAGAAAATTGACTACAATAACATAAACATCATGTCTGTAGGAAAATACTAATGCCTTTTAATTGTCTTATTAGCATGTCAAAATGCTAATGTGTCTCTTTTTACGCCAGTCACGAGAGATTTTAAAACGTTATCGCCAGATGTAAACAGTCTTGACTGAGCGCTGACTGAGACATAGAAATACCACAACACAGTAACCAGGACACAAACTTAACACTGTTTCTGATGTATGTGTGCAGCTGTCAGGTCAGTGTTCCTGTAAGCCTGGCTTTGGGGGCAGGACCTGTAATGAGTGCAGAGACCTGTTCTGGGGCGACCCTGAGCTCAGATGTTATGGTATGTTTATGACACACGCACAGTTCAAACTTCAGTCTGGTTGATCATTTTGTTTGTGCTGGTAAAGTGAGCATGTTTCAGAATGAACTTATTTTTGGAAGTCTCTTAACTGTGTGAAATAAACTTAAATTCTCTTGTCTGCTGTTTTACCATGACATCATAAAACAGTTGCTAGTGAAGAGTGTTGTGGTACCATCAGCCAATCAATGCTGTCATGACATCGTCTTCCTGTGACTCGCATGGCATTTATGACTTGTGATTTGTTGAACACAATAAGAACTTAATTCACATGAACAATGCCTGACCATGTGGTAAATAGATCAATCACAAAACAATCCTCAGCATTAAACATTAACAAGGATGAGACGTTAACAGTGTGTTGTGCTGAGAAAGTTGTCCTTGTGAGACTAGGCTGGTACAAACAAACACACGATCACAACTTCTTAGAGTGATTAAATAGTTTCAAAAGAATGTGTGTAAATAACTCTTAATATTTGTGTGGGGAATATATGGTACCTGATTAGCCATAAGACAATGAGACGCAGAGTTTAAGAGTCTGTTGCAATGTTATCATGGAAAACAGCCCAACACACAATCTCTCTCCTGTCCTTTTCTCATTTCCTTTCTTATCTTTCTGGCAGACTTCAGAAAGCTGTAATACAAAACATCTCGCACATATCTGAGGTGCAGTTTAATGGTGCGGGAACCATGTGTGTTTACTTCACAACCCTTCACTGATTCCATCACATAAACACAAAGCTTGTTCCACCACAAACAAAAAACAGTTCAACAGTTTCAGGTCATAAACAGTTCATTTTAAACACAGATAGATTTCTGTGTCTGCTGTGGAGATAAGAGGAGGGAAGTATATGAAATTATATGACCTTAACTGGTTACTCTCCTGTTCAAACTACTGTCAATAAACATTAGCTCACAGGTAAAGTTCACTGTTGTGTCGCATGAAGGGAAAATTCCAGCAGAGATAAAGACAATCTAATAATGCCAGGAAGCACCAAAACAATTCTAGGAATTTCCCATTTTAAACCAGAACCTGCTGCAGGACCAAACATGGTAACATATGCACACACACACATACAAATTAAATCACCATTAAAGGCACTGAATTTACCGTGTAAAAACACTGTGTGTGAGTGATTTATCTATATCCATATTTTTCCATGTCTTTTAAAAAACAGATGCGCTCTCACACACACAGAACTGCAGGAATTTCTGTTCCCTCCAGCATTCAAATCCAAGACTTTAAATCATTTTGAACCATGACGTTTTTATTTTTTAATGACATTTTTATGAATTTAATCCATATATTTCTGCTCTAGCATGTGACTGTGACCCGCGAGGCATTTCCGCTCAGCAGTGTAATAAGATATCTGGTGAGTGCGTGTGCAGAGAGGGCGTGGCTGGCCAAAGGTGTGACTCTTGTGGGCGTGGCTTCGTGGGGACCTTCCCTCAGTGTGAGCCGTGTCATCAATGCTTCCGCAATTGGGATGGCAGCGTGGGCGAGCTGACCAATCACACGCAACGGCTGGTGGACACAGTGGAGGAGATGAAAGAGACGGGTGTGGCGACGCCTTATAAAGACACCATATCAAGTCTGGAGGATGGAGTCAAACAGCTGAGACAGATACTGGAAGATGACAAGATTCATCAAACTCTACAACACACAGAGAGTCTACATCAGGACATTAAGTATGTACCAAGCATGTATCGCACTGCCTAGTCTATTACTGTGTCTCACTGTCTCAGCAGTTGTTTTGTATTTCAGCCACTGTTATTCTCACTGTTGTTTTCTTACTAGGATGCATGACTTATGTTGTTGTATTTCTCAGTATTAGGGATAATTGGGATTAAAGCTTCTGCTAAATAAATGTAAATATTCCAAAACATGAGTGTGATTAAACAGTGAGACCCACTAAACTAAATGCACCAAAATGAGTCCATACAGACAGTGTGAGGGCACAGATAACTCTTTAACACAGAAACTGACCAATGTTTTATCCTTATATTAGTGAGATGGCACCACAACTGCGTCAGTCTCTGAACCGATCCGAATCAGATCTTGCCCAGATATCAGCTGATAACCAGAAGGCCGTGGAGAATCTAAACAGTCTTACTGATGAGGCCCAGAATTTACAGGAGATCTCCAGAGAAAAACAGCAGCAGGTTTTGAACATCAAACATTCAGATCCCAGAGGTGAGCAAAACACGCAACAATTTACAGCATTTACAGCTACATTATATCAAGACGTCTGAAGCACAAGGTCCCTGTGTGCTGTAGGTGCCCTGGACAGCATCAGAGAGTATAACAGAGAGTCTACAGAGGCTGGTCTTCAGGCCAGCAAAGCCACGACTGATGCAGACGGCGCGGTGAGACAGTCGGCTCAGCGACGGGCCACCACACAAAACAAACTGGACGCAACAGAGAAAGAATTTAACCTGAAACATCAGCTGCATGTGCAGAGGCTGGACAAAATAGAGTCTGAAATAAACTCCAAAGATCTTTCCGAAATAAGTCGGCAGGTAAATCAACAAATGAGATTTATAACAACAGTCTGTCTGATTGAATCTGTAGTGCAGCGTGTTTCTCCAGCATAAATCTTTATACTGAGGGACACATTTAAATGAATTTTAAAGTTCATTAGTAAAGTTTTTTAGTAGTTGTCACTTTTAATTTAGTTGTAGTGATTTGTAGTTTTTCTTTAGTTTATGTTTTACCACATTAAAGTTTTGTTTAAACGTTTTAATATCTTTGTCCTTAATGCTAAACTTGTGGTCCACAATTTGTGATAGTTTTTATATTTTTAGTTATAAGATTAATAAATATAATACCTGTTATTATAACAGCTTTTTAACTGATTATATTTCAGTTAATGGTCATGTTTTAACATTGTCTGCCCTGCTGTGGGGTGTTCAGGTATGTGGAGGTTCTGCAGGTCCGGACGGTTGTGGTGACTGTGGGGGTTTGGGTTGTGTGAGTGAGGATGGCGTGTCCCGTTGTGGAGGAGAAGGATGTGAGACAGTAGTGAGCCAATCTCACGAAGCTTTGAACAGAGCCAAAAACTCAGACCAGGAGATTCTACACACGTTAAGAGAGGTGGACAAGCTAAACAAGATGGTGAGGCTTCACATGATACCGTCAGCGTTAATGTAACACTTCTGCTACAGAAAACGTTGATAATACGCTGCTTGAACGTCACAACAACTATATAATAAACATCACAAAAAGAAATAGTAAAAATAATACAAAGATTTCTGTATTACAGTTTACTCAAACAGATTAGCTCAGTGTAAAATAAACTGTAAATAAAACCTGTATTAAATTCAATATGAAAATATTACAATTATTTTACAAACAGTTATTTAGTTATTTTAATTCTATTGATGATATCATCTATATATTTATACAGCATAAATAAAATAAGTTATACTGTTATCTCTCAATTCAAGTTTAAATCATTGTAAAGTAAGAATGGGAGATTTAAAGAACATTAATACAGTGTGAATAAAGTTGCTTTTAACTGTTTCATGTTAAACTGGGATGAACGTGTAACACAGAAATGCTTGTTCCTCAGGTGGTAGAAGCGCGGGGGCGTGCCGACGAGGCTAAACTCAGTGCTCAGGATGTGTTACTGAGAGCCAATCAGAGCAAAGCACGAGTGGAACAGACCAGTGACGAGCTCAGAGACCTTATTCAACAAATTCGAGACTTCCTAACAAGTATTTGATTGAAGTGTTGTCACATAAACTGTCAACACACTGACTCTCTTGTAAAATGACTGTGAATTACTGTGTTTTCAAATTATAAAGAGTTTCTAGAAACTGTCTCTTCTACAGCAGCATAATAATTCTACAGGTTTCTCTTATTTATGTTTGCTGCGTTCCTGATACTATAGATTATTTAAATAAATTTGAGTATAAATTGTTCTGTGATGCTTCACAAATACAAAAGAAATGTCAATAAGTTAAACGTGTGTGTGTGTGTGTAGATGAAACCGATCTTAAGCGGATAGAGGAAGTAGCTGATGAGGTGCTGAAACTGGGTCTGCCGGTGTCACCCGGAGCACTAAAGGATGTGACCACAGAGATCCGGCAGCACGTGGCCCGACTGACCAGCGTGGATGAAATTCTGAGTCAGACTGCAGATCAGGCTCACACAGCAGAAGAGCTGCTGAAACAAGCCCAGACCGCCAGGTAAGCGTGCACACACACACACACACACACACACACACACACACACGCCTGTTTTAAAGCCAGCCTTCTGGAACAAAGATAAATAATTTCAGAACTTTTTTAGAACTTTAATGTGACCTATAATCTGTACAACTCATTTAAAAAACAAACTAAAATCTCTTAGATTTTTTTAATTGAAAGGTTGGGTCAAATAAAAGCAGAAAAAAATGTTTTTTTTTAAACTTTTGGTTTATTGCAGTCTTCAGAGTCTGTCAGCACAGCACATCTCAACTTGGCAATATTTGCTCACTCTTCATTGCTAAAACACTATTTTCTTTTTGTGTCAAACAAATTTTTTTTAATTATGACCAAAAAGCTAAACCCTTTATTTATCAGCCCTGTTTATCAGACCATAACATTTCTCCACATGCTTCAGAGAGACATTAAGTGTGGTTTTATATATATATATATATATCATTGCACTCTAATTTTGTCAAACTTGCATTAATTTGACAAAATTACAATTTGAAAACAACAATGTGCTATAAAACATTTTGCTCATGTTGTCATGTTACTTCTTTAGCTACTAACTTTCTAAAACACAAATAGTTTCAAATACAAAGAAATAAAAAAGATGTAGGAACTATGTAGTTTGTGATTATATCTGTGAATATCTGGAAGTTAAAACTAGGTTGTTGTGTCAAAAATGTAGTTCTATTCACATGTGGTTTATAACACTTGACAATTTTGCATTGTTTCAAAGCAACTTTACAAAAAACAGACAATGTAGAACAAACAATTCAGACAGAAAAAAAAAGAAAGGGGAAAATTGTTAAAGCATAATAACATAAATACACAATGTGACCTTTGTAGAAAGAATGTTGACGAGAACATACACCACAGGTACAACATTTAAATGCGCGTTGTGTTGCTTGTGTCACAGTGAGGCAGCCGCAGCTCTGAAACTGACTGCTGATGAAACACAGGAAACTCTAGCTGATACTGAGCGCGCTCAGACGGCAGCCAATCAAACGATCAGTGATGTTCAGAGTGATATGAATGTCACGCGACAACAAATCAATGCTGTAAGTGTGATCCACAATGTTCAAATCTGTTAAAAATCTTATTTTAGTCTGGTAGTTGTGTTAACCAGATACACCAGTTTTACATAGAATTATATTAAACAATTCACAAGGACCGCAAACTTGTGCGACAGCCTTTTTTATAAAGTTTTACCACAACTACTGTCACACTTTCTATTCACTTTATATTTCTATATGTAAATGACGTGTCTTGATTGGCTAACTTCTTTGCATGTTGTGTTTCTGTGTTCGCTGACATAGACTTGTTTGTTCACAGGTACAAACTATAACTGAAGGGACTGAGTTCAATCTGAGTACAAGTACAGAAAGATTCTTGAATCTTGAACGAGACGTGGATGAACTTCAGTGGAAAGCTCTAGAAATGTCCAGAAAAACAGAACACACTGAGCAACAATCAAAAAGCACAGCTGAAGACATTGATAAAACTGAGCAGGTAAATTAAGAAAAGTCTATAAGTCCTTTTAAAGGAATAGTTCACACCAATTTGTTTTAGTTTTCATTGTTGTTCCGATCATCAAACATTAAGAGTTATTGCAGAATTTCTTGGCTGTTCTTATGCGTATAATGTATGTGAAAGGGGGATTTTTAATTTATCTCTCTTTCAAATGAAGCTCGTTTCTGCACAAAGCTATCATGTTGCTTTATAAGGCACTTGTTTTGTAAGAACTACTTTAATGAAAACAGTCTGGGTTTGGACTGACACATAGTGACAGAAGTTTGATTTGTTGGTGAGCTTTCAAAAGTGATATTACAGAATTTTATGAATGTTCTGTAATAAGATTGATGTGTTCACGATATTTGTCTTGCAAACTCTTTAGGACATTGACTCACTTGTGCAACCAAAGTTTGCGCTGGTCAGCGGTCTGATAAACCAGAATGAGGGGGGCGTGATTAACGCACGTCAGAGGGCGGAGCAACTCAGACAGGAGGCAAAAGATCTATTAGTAGATGCCACGGAAAAACTACAAAGACTAAGAGGTAAAGACACAGACTTATAAACTGTGAAGTTGTTCATGTGGAGAAATGATTTGCGTTTATGTTTTTTCTTACTGTGTCAGAGCTGGAGAGATCGTTTGTAGTAAATCAACACACCCTTATGGAAAAAGCTCAGCAACTGGACGGACTGGAGGATAAAGCCAGAGACGTACTGCAGGAGCTCAGTCAGAAAATCGCCATCTATAGCACCTGCGCATAAGAGTTCATAACTGTTGTAGTTACGCATTATAAACACCTGATTAAGGTTTGGTTCAGGGTTGCCAGGTCAACGTAACAATACCAGCACTATGGGCAAAAAAAATAACCCAAATCTATTACAAACACCAAAGCTAATATATAACCCTCCCATATGTAAAGAAAATGTATTTTATAGTCACTATTATGCTCTTCAATTTGATATCGAAAATCACATGGTAAACAGCCCACAGCAACAAATAATTCAATTGTGGGGGAAAACTGCAGACTTGGCAACACTGGTTCAGTTGCAGTACCTGTTGCAAATACACTTTTGTATTGTATGCAATTTACCTTATGCAATTCATTCAATCTTTGTACTAGTTATTTGTAAACCAATGTTTTACTAACAATTTAAGTTTCACCTTATCTGAAGTTTAAAGTCTTTGTATCACAGCAATAAATATATCAATGAAGTTGTCAAAGAACCCAGTTTGTGTCGTTTAAGATGAGAAGCCGGTGTGATGACTGTGAGATAAATATTTGTAAATAATATAAACGTAAACATTTAAATACATTTTAATAACTCACTGCATTAATGATAAGCGAAATATTGACAGTAGAATAGAAAGTTACTAACCGGATCCGCTACTTTCAACCTCACGAGGGCGACAAACATCCAGCGAGTCGCTGAAACTAAACGAACATCCAGCGGTTCTGAGCTGCAGTAAAACCCGCTTTAACTTTCATAAATATAACTTCATATTTAACACATTTTTGAGAAGCACAGGAGCCGGTTCTGGAGAGACTTCACTTCAAAACCACATGCATGGTGTAATAAATACAACAATAAACGAGAAAAATGAGGCCATTTATTTTTCAGTTTAGAGAATGTCATTCAGTTTCCTATCAAACAAACAAAACAAACAAACACTCGCGTTTCCAGCAGGAAAACTCAGCGATTACGTTTCTCTTTAGTCAAACACGGTCATAAAAGGCATTAAAATCGCAGTTAAAGGTCGCGGGTAAATTCACATGTGTGGCTTTTACAAGCTTCAGTCAAAGCCACAGACAGGCGCGCGCTCAGCAGTGACGGCGGTCACGCGCACGTTTGTCAGTTTGCACCGTGGGACGAAACAGCAAATAATAGCATAAAAATAGACGGAATAAAAATATCACATCTACCGCCGAGAGGAGTCCCAATGTTACTAAACATGACACGGACCGCAGATCATACGACACAACAAAGAGTAAATGAAGCATTTCTGTCTCGTGATCAGCACAGAATAACAACATTAAAACGTGTCACAAACTCGGCCCGTGTTTAAAGTGCTGATAACAAAATAACTTCAGGTCGTTTTAAAAAAACATCTACTGCTTTCTCTGAGTCTCACAGTCATATTTCTATCACAAAAGGAAAAACATTGCACAGAAAAACTGAAGCCTGTTTAAGAACCATTATTTCTGATGACATATTCATGACAGTCATACATATTCATGAATTGGGCGTGGTAATGAGAGTGTAGGAGGGGCTTTCTCATTATTATACTATGAAAGCACAGGTTTTTTATTTCTATGAAAACACTGCCATTCAAAAACATCATGTGAATGTTACAAAAACAGGCTTTATTGTTTACATGCATTTTTTTCTTTTGATTGTGGGATAAAATACGACCCAGACGTGTTTCCAACAACCTGCTATCCTAAAGTTAAAGTATAAAAGGTGAACATGTAAGAAGACAAATGGAAACATGTTAATGTTATTAACACAACACAGTCACAGATGGACCCGTTTCTGCTACAGTACGTCATGAATCCTCTCTCGCCCTCTCTCTCTCCTTCACACACACACATAGTAAGACAGAGTGTTTTGAAATCCAATGTCCCAGGACGATCACATGTGAAGGGAACGTCCCTTGAGGAGAATTTTATCCAATGAGAATGACTTAACACATGGCACCGGGCGCGTTCCGATCCCTCATCTGGGTAGCAGCATTCGCTCTACGGCACACTGCAAATGTTCCCAGTTGCTCCAGCCGAACGCCAGTAGAAACACACACACGAAAGTCCCAAACACGTGCAGCCGGCTACGCATCAGCGGCGCTGAGAACTTTGCAGCGGTGGAGACGCACACCAGGATGACGGTGACGATGGCCAGCATGATGTTGATGCATTTTCCCAGCAACACTTTGGCGTCGGCGCTTTCCAGCTGCAGAACCTGCTGCTGTTGTTGTTGCAGCTCTAACTTGCTGACGCGGGTCTGACAGACCTCCAGCGCATCCTGCGGCGAGACAGAATGCAGAATTAAACACAAGGCTAAGATCGTGGCCAGACACGATGCAAAAAAGTCATTTTTTGATCCACAGTGAAGGCAAACGGCTTCTGAACACGTTCTGACGCTGCATTTATGTGGAAAAATCACAAGTCTGGAGCCGTTAATGTTCTTGTCAAACTCATTATTAGAGGCTGGACACTGTACATGCCGTGCTTTTGTTCAAAATCTAAGAACTCAAATGTCAGTAGCTTCACATTTATACAGTAAAATCTC
The DNA here is from genome assembly GCA_036877545.1 of Yasuhikotakia modesta. Taxonomy (NCBI): domain Eukaryota; kingdom Metazoa; phylum Chordata; class Actinopteri; order Cypriniformes; family Botiidae; genus Yasuhikotakia; species Yasuhikotakia modesta. The sequence goes on along the minus strand of JBAJNP010003726.1, from coordinate 10,112 downwards.
ACATCTTTGAGTCATTTCAACATGAGCCCAGCATTACTAAACAGCAAACAGAGAGAACATTTTAGTCCTCACTAGAAAGAGATTTTACTATCGCACAGCACTGAGCATAAAGACAAGTAACCACTTAACAAATCTCACGCCACTGAGGAAGTGAATCCATGTCATCTTATTTTTTGTTATTTCCTACATTTGCTTGTTGCTATACCGTATTTTTTTCTGGTTAAGACACAAAGCAGCAATTTCCTTTCATTAAAAGTTTAAACTAGTTTTGTGAGAAAAACCTAAATAACATTCTACAGTGATGTAAGTAAACTGAGAAGTCTATTAGTTTCATTAATCCCAATTTCCTAAATGAATGTTTAACACACTGCATCTATAGGTGTGTAACGTATATAACAGTGTAAATAAGTGTATAGGACAGTGTTTGGGTTCATATATCTGTACCTGTAAATCTCTGGCTCGCTCTGAAGCCTGATAAGCCATCCTCTCCTCAATGCTAGCCAGCTCCTGTTTGAGGTTAGCCGTCTCGTTCTGATGAAGCTCTGTGAGATCATTCAGCTGGTCCTCCAACCGCTCACACCTTACACAGTAAACATTCAGGGTGTTAGTGTGCGAGAGACACACTGTTTTTATAAACATGATCCATGGTGTCGCCACACATCATGATCAAACGTGAGACGTCAGCTATGAGGTGCTAGGTTTGAAACCATGAATGAATGAAAGCAACAGTGGTGGGTGTTTGGTGACAAAATCTATAACTAGTTAAACTAGTAAACGTTGGACAGCCTGGTTTACTTGGAAAACCCATGATGGTCAGATTAGCAATAACCAGTATTGAAATTCTCTTTTTTAACTGAAAAGGAAATGAATTTTAAAATGTCATGGGTCACCTAAAAAATGCTAAACATTTTTATTAAAGGTGCAGTAAATGATTTCTGAAAAGTAGTTGCTGAAAATTATCATCAACACCTAAACGGTAATTTGGTAAATATTTGCTAGATGTCAGTTCTGTGTGTGTTTGCACACAGTCCTGGCTGTGTAAATAGGAGAACAAACAATGTGGACGGGACTATATCATAACACTCTCATAGCCAATCAGCAATCAGTCTGTAATCAGGGGGCGTGTCCCCCTGACTGTGTTGATATTATAAGCAGTAAAGGAAAGGGTGTGTTTGGGTGTTGATATCAACAGTGTTTCTCACTTAGTACACTTTTTAAATGATGAGGAAACGGTGTATTAACCTGTAACGCTCTTCCTGTAGTGTTTGTGTTACGTTCTCAAATTCACATTTAAACTGTCTCTTCAGTGCCTCGATGTCTTCGGCTATTAGATTTTGAGTCTCCCGCAGCTCCCTGATTTCCTCCCAGGCCTCCACCAGGCGGCTGCTGTTGTCCCCTTGGCCTCCGTCCTTCCCAGACCTGCTGTTCTGTCCCGTCACCCCGGATCCACTCACATGGCCGTTACTCTCTGCCGATAATGAAGTCTCTGTGGAGCACTCGTCATCGCTGGGGTATTTGGGTTTGGAGGACAGCGTGGCACTGCCGCTCAGAGCTCGGCTTCCCCCCTCCACCTGAAGACTCCCACCCGTCTCCATGGAGCTCTTCAGGTGCGCAATGTTGTCCGCGCTGCCAAACTTGTTGCGGATAAGATTGGCTATCTCACGGGACTTGCTGAAGAAGAACGGCGGTGACAGCGAGACACCTGGGCCGATGGTTTTGACCTTGTCCAAATTAGGGTGGCGCCCACTTCCTGTGACCACAGTTTCCTTGAGGTTGTCTTTGGGCAGGTCGATGTTGTATTTGGACTGTGGGGGCGTGTGTTTGGTCCCGTTGGAGATGTCGCACTCCTTCATCTTGCGTTGATACTGCTCTAACTTCTTTTGCAGCTGAGAGATATTGTGGGCTGTTTTTTGGTTCTTTTTCTCGAACACTTGCTTGATGCGGCTGCTCTGCTGCTTGTCTGCGCTGCCGATCAGTTTTAGATATTCAGCCACGTTTTCATCCTGTAAATTTTGCTCGATTCGCAGCTGCTCTTTCACCTTCAGTATTTTCTGTTGCAAGCTGTCCAGTCCAGAACGTGACCGCGGGGCGTCTCGTCCCGACAGGTCCGTCACGTCCAGGTCTAAGCACGTCTCTGAGCCGCCTCTGCGTATGATCATTGGCACGCTGAGGGTGTTCACGTCGCCAAACCTCTCTGCCTGAAAAACATGAAATACCATCAATACAGTAGAACCAGAACTAGAAAAAAACTCTTCACCCTGTTACATTCAACCCTGTTACTCATTCTGGCGTGGTTTTATCTCCTAATTTATTACTTTATCATTATTATAAAGAAAAAATAACTTTTAGACAGTGGCTTAAATTATCTGTATAAACAGGTTGGCTTAACATCAGTATATGCAATATAACTATTTATAGGTCTCTAAAAGGGGTTGGATATTGATTATCTGATGAAAAGCCTGAAGATGGTCCAAACAATTAGAGGAAAAGGTGTTATTACATTTTATAGTCAGCCAGTGGATGTAACAGAGTCAAAAAGTTGGACAAAATCCATAAAACTGAAGCCACAGCATAAAAGTGGCCATAATTTATCGGAGCAGGAAATAAGATACAGACAATTTTTAGACAAAAAAGTCACAGAGTCACATGATGGAACTGCCCAGAAATGAGCCGAAATCTGGGAAAGAACTTTAACAATCAGCACTTTTAAACTGTAATGACCATGAAGGAAGTACTTTAACTCTGACTGAGAAACTTTACACCAAACCGAGTACAGAGAAAACATATACAATGAAAACATCTTTATAATCCTGAGACTGAGTCTATAAATACATTTAATAAATCAAATCAGATTTCTGATTGGTTAGAGGCGTGTAAGCAGAAGGTCGCTGGTTCAATTCCCAATGCCAACAGAAAAAACTAAGATGCAAGATTTTAATTACAAAATGTGAATGAGAGTTGAGAATTTATGCAGGAAAAACACACAGACAATAAAGACATTTTGGTACGTGAATGTTTTTGTTTGTGATCCATGTTTAATCTTTTGACCCACAAGACAGGCGGTTTGTTATTGTCAGATCCTTGCATGTTACCTCAGCATGTATAAACACATTTACAAAAGACAGACGGAGAATGAAATTTCATTATATTATTATTACAAGTTATGAGCCTCCGCTATAGTAAGCAAAGCATTTTTCACAGAACACTTATTCCCAGTTCTTAGGATTGTATTATGCTTATATAAAAGATTTTTATTCAGCTGTTCAAATGTCACAAATCTGCAGAGAAATCAAATTTGTCTGTTACCATGGCAACCTGCCATCAAGCAGTAGCGGCTGGTCAGAGATCAGGGACACGAGCGTTTGTGACTCAACAGGAGAGATGATAAGACAAACAAACGCAAGAATTCTCTCAACGTATCTCAAATGTGAACGATCAGCAAAACAGTTTAAACACCATGAATCAGTATTTGGGCACAAACAGATGAAATGCATTCATTTTTAACACAAAACTCTCTGAAGTTTCTTAAATTAATTATGGGGCCATTTTTATATGAATGCATTTCTTTCTCTTCAAGCCAATATGGGTTTACATAAATTATATACAAAATTGCTCAAATTAAGCTTTTATATTATTCGTTATACATGCACATTTATTGAGGTTAAAACAGATTTAAGTGCACTTACAAGTCCACAGTCTCCTAATCAGTGAAGCAAGCTTGATTATTGGCCGATGTGAAAAACTAGCCAATCAAAACTTGGCTGATTTATTACTAGTTAGAAATGTGTCTCGTCTGTGTGAGCCCATGTTATTCCCATAATTCTATCCATCACTAAACTTATATTAAACTTATTATACCATCACTTATTTCACAGGGTAACATTTAGATGCAAGTATTTTTAACTGTGTGTGTGTGTGTGTGTATGTGTGTGTGGTTGGAGGGTTTAATGATTAAAGCTTTAAATGATGTGTGTTTATCTGTCATTGCAGCACTTTTGACCAGATTGTATTGATGTCTTTAGGGCAGGAACTGTCCTTTGGAGAACGAGGTCAGTCAAATCAAACATGTAGGAGTCTGTCACATCTAACCTCTTACTTCCCCTTCCTGCGACACACATCTGGTGTCTGACTCGCATGAACAGATAGATGTGTTTAAATATTGAAATTATAAGGTTTTTTACATCTGTAGCGTTTCTTGTAGTTGTTTAAGATAATCTTAACTTTTGCAGATTATTTTAAAGGGATGGTTCGCCCCAAAATTCTTGATGCAGACAGTAATTATTTTGTTGCAGACAATTTAATATGTAAATGAAATGGATGATGAAAAGTATGTTTTTAACCATGATGCTCTGTTACAAACGTGTTTGTTTGCTTATTAACAACAGTTTTGTTTGCACAGTAAAGGCCTGACTAAAGTTTACACCCTTACGGGTTAAACAGGGAATGTGTGCACCGAGATTATAAAATAGACCAGGATTACAACTCAGGAGAGAAAGAGGAAAGACAAAAAGATTAGAGTTAGCATGTGGCCGGAGGAAGTGACCTCACAGTGGGTCTGTCACACACACACACACACACACCACTTATAAAAACCTGTGTTCTGTGTGTGTGTGTTTGTTTGTGTGTGTGCAGTGTTTGATTGAATTTCACTGTTGTTCATGTGCTTTATATAATGAGGGCTGCAGAAAAAAGCTGTTTAAATGAAACCTTATACAGAACATTTTCCTAGGTAAACTCTGACCATCCCACACAAACCAGCAGACTGTGAATACAGCACAATGCAAGTACAGTTTGCATTCAAATGAGAAGCGTGTATGTGCCAGATGAAGAGAAAGAGGAACTGAAAGACAAGAAAAAACAACAGACTAAAGCTTAGACAGCAGTTTTGACACAATGCTACTTTAGTATAGATGCATTCTCACCGCATAGACACACACACGTTTCTCACTTCACCTCTCACACACACACTCGAAGCCTAACTTTATCAAGCCAGGCCTAAAGATCTCACACACACACACACAATACATATTTGAGCAAGATCAGTTTTCCCATCTTGAAAACAAACGCTCTCATGGTTAGGCTCTGCACTAGTGAAACAGGTTTTTCTGTCTGCAGTGTTTTCTAAGAAAAATAACTGGCTAAACGGCACATGCAGGTTGTGACTTTACATAGTTGACAGTATTTTAAACAGAACTGCTTTTCCTGTCACCCAGTTTTAACTGCACACTAAACAAAGCAATACTATTATACTATAAACTACACCTTTGGCAACATTTAAATGTTTTTCAATAAAAAAAACATGTACAACAAACGTGTATCTATAACTACACAATGTGATAAACAACCACTGAGAGATTCAAATACTAGTTTAAGTAGTTACTGAATTAATTCTTTAAACTGATCTTTACCTTAACATCATTGGCAACAGAATGCATATAACAATGATTTATTAACTAGCCAGGATTCCACAGATACATCAGTTTGTTTCTCAACATGCGTAAATAAGGAAAATATGAAAGTAAACAGAGTTCAGGACTGCAGCTTTAAAATGAATTGCAGTTGCTTTGTTAGTCCAGTTCATTGTGACTGCGACCTCTGTGACCTTTAACCTTGTGCCGTTGGGTTCAGTGTTAAATTCCAGTGGGAATGCTAAATGAACCAGGTCTAAAATGTGTCTTTCCTTTCTAGGTCAGAAACAAAAGAACCATCAGAACCAAACTACAGGTGTGAACGCACCATAAAAGAACTGACCCGTAACAAGTCATTCGTTCATTATCACATTTGTTTTCACACAAAGCCACAAATTTTCTTTTCACTATTTGACAGTACCAAACCCTTCTGTCATCACGTTCAATTCAGACTCGCAATTTGGCAAAATCATCTGGCTATCATTTCTGTTGCTGCAGATTTAGCAATACAGGAAACACATACCATAGTAGTTCCTGTAGCTCAGCTGGTGCTACAGTGCCAAAGGTCTTGGGTTTGAATTACAAGGAACTTGGACATAATGCGCGTCCTGAAGTGCGTCACTTTGGATACAAGCTTCCTGCAGGTATTTCATTGGGAACTAGTAACTCAAGGTGGACTGACAGGAATGAGTTAGTCACTGAGGTCAGAGTGTGTGTGTGTGTGTGTGTGTGAGTGAGATTGTAAATCTAATCCAGTCAAAAAAGCCCTGGTTCAGAGGTAATTGAATAAAACAACACCACCAAACCCACCCAGACAACCATGTGAAATGCTTCCTAAACCAGAGACCTGAAAGCTGTTTTCTCTCTGTATTAAACAAAGCATCAAACTGCATCCAGCTGAATTGTGTGGCTGCAGATCTTCTGTAGTTCTGGAATGTTCTGCAGGAAACAGTTACGCTGTAATGAGGAAGCTACAAAAACACGAAACCTTGCCCCTGCGGTTCACTCTCTAATGTAAGGAGGAAAACTGACAGCACAGATGTTTACATTACAGAACAGATGTTTACACGCAGAACAGCTACACTACATACTGTTATATATACACATACAGCTATGTATGTATATAAATGTGTCATGATTATCTACGAACGTTTAAACTTTCGTTACTGGGTATTAAAGGCTTTTATCTAAACATTTTTGTCTAATTGGCAAACCTTTAACCTGTAAAACAGATCAAAAATACTTTGTCAGAATACAGTTTACATTGCCCATCTTTTAGTTCTTTGAGAAGTCTAAACTGCAATTATCAGGGACTTGGTAAATGTTAGCCACTCATTTTTATAAACACTGGAAGCAAAGATCAGTTTAATGCTTGATGGACTTTCACAAATTTCACATTTACGGTCAGTTACTGCAGTAATAAACTCACTCAAATAATAATAGCGTCTAACCTAGTTCCTCATTATTAGTCAAGTGTGACTACACAGGCGAGGTTTCAGGCGTCAGTTTGTGTTAATGTGTTAAGTTTCTTTTTACCCTAAACTAATTTCAGAACTCCACTGCAATAAATGTTTTTTAGGACTGAAGAGGAATTCCAAGTTCTTTAAACATTTAAACATTGCATTTTAGCAACAACTTTTAGCAATAACTTGATGTTTTTATAGATGTTTTTATGCTTTTTATAGAAAATCCGGTAGAAAAAAATATGAATCTTATCAGCAACAGGTACTAACACTCACACACACTTTCCAGAGTCAAACTCAGTTAAAACACTTTAAACTCTATAGATACGATCACAAACTGAAACACTTGATTTACGGCAGACTAAAGCAAGAGACATAACTGTCATTCTCCCTGTAAACACGGGACGTCATGAGCAAGCCGTTATCACGCTGTTTTTACTTCTAACACACACAGACACGTTTCAACACCCGGGCGTGTCCAGCTGGTGCGTTCTGCATGAACCTGCACCGTCTTGTGTGTCGTGTCATAGAAGCTCAAGGGCCGCAGGGAAAGCATGTGCATGTTTGTGTGAACTGCAGAAGTCACTACAGGTGAGTAATCGAGACACATGCAAATGTATTGCACTGATTTCATCAGCACCTACATACAAAAATCAGTAATGATGATGTTTACATTAAATTAACTTCCTGTACTTTATCTACACCCATTTAAAACAGAAACTTGTTCAAACGTGCAGCGTGTAACACAACAGTAAGAAACCTTTGTTATTACCCCACGTGACATTAAAGGAGCGCAAAAACATCTGCAGCACGCTGTCATTTACAACATAACAACTGACTCATCGTTCCATTTGTACAAACCTTTCACAAAAATTGTTGATGCTCTTACAATTAGAGTCTACAGAAAACTGTCAGATTTTCATCATGTATGCACAGTCTTCTACAAAAAATCTGAGTATCTGAGCCGTAAAGTTAAGCAGATAACTTCTGGTTCGACATTTCCAACATAATGGAATTTCATGTGCTTTGAAGTACTTTGAAGATTTGTTTTAACCAATTACTCGTTTTTAATAACTTCCAAAACAATTTTGACTACTCACAAATGCTTCCGATACAGATTTACTCGCACTGAACACCAAATATTTCTTTGCTTTCAACGCATGTGTATCATCATCTCTCATCCACAAAACTTCCTTCTTCTCAGAGAAAATTCTGGAGCACAGCCAGTTCCACAGTCTTATTTATCTCTCTCCCGCACACTGTATAAGTTATGCTCTCATGGGACACAGTGTCACTACCAGGACTGAAACACCAATAATTCACAATGAGACAGATTAAGAGTGTCCTACTCTGCAAGTGTAGCTATGTTGATTGAATCAGGATTATACAGGTTGCTCTGGAAACAACAGGAATCCTGCGCACCCATGTCCACTATGATGTCCTCACTAACTCAATCCACAAGTTAACTAGTTTGTGTTTTTCTTCCTAAAAAGGAAAGAAAAAATGTTTTATTTAGGCGTGGGGTTAGTCTGTAGTCTGTCTAGTAATACCTAACTGGAGCTTACCCGTCTTAGTGGTTGCTTTGCAGTTGCCGTGGTGTTTTGGGTGGTTGCTAGGGTGTTCTGGGTCACTGGTTAGTTACTGACCTAGGTCAAGAGTCCACCTTTATGTCTTTTTGGCCGTTAATTTGCCCCAGGTTTGTTTATTTCATTATCTACCAGCGAAACTGGTAAATAAAATCAATAGAAAAAATAACAACACTGTTGTCCTTGCAAAAGCCGTATGAATTAAAGTATCACTATATTTCTAGCAAGACAGAAGTTGTGTCAACACTTCAAATCTCCAACCATCAACAATATTAATGAAGTCATTTGTTTTAGTAAACATCACTGATACACTTTGTTTTAAAACAACACGGGTGTGACGTCATTCAGAGAGGTAAACGTGTGTATATGCGAATCTGCGCTTATCTATAACAAAATATTCAGAAACTCAGATGCTTTACTGTTTAACCACTGACCGTCTGTACTGATCAGATGAACTGTATGGTTTAACTCTATCTGTCATTTAATCGTTGTCCCTTAATCCACTCTGGTGATGTCTGCGGACGGACACGATGCGTTTGTAAAACATCACGTAAAGCTGCACTATTACGAAAGTCTAATTGAATGAGTTTTGCGCTTCCTCTCCATTAACAGCATTAATAACGCATGAACTTCTCTGCGCTTTCCAAGACAATCAATCAATTACGCCCATCAACAGCCCTCAATCCATCCTTTCAGGAGCATCGTTTAAAGCAACAGAGATGTTAATTCACTTATTTTCGAATGCACAAAATACATCTCAAAGTGTTTAAGCCCGACAAACTCAAACGCAGCCCACATGTGTAAAGACTTCGAGTACGTCACGATGTGGGTGCAGGATTATACCGGCACACACGCATTCAGTGCCAGGGGTCGAGGGCACACGCACAAGACACTGAAGCGTTTGTTCTGCTTACAACAGCCCGACTCAAGACCCAAGAACATGTCCCAGCAGGCCACACATCAGCCCAGTGTTTCAGATGCACGTGTGGTTTAGGCGTGTGTGCAACAGATACTTGGAATTCGATTTCCATGCCTTTTAACTACAACTGTTAACCCATTTATGGGAAAAGACCAGTGTAACCGGTCCGACTCGGGTCAAGTATCGCTGGTGTGTGATCTGAAGGCAAAAACAGGTTATGTTTATGGTCCTACTGTTTTAAAACACTTTCACAATAGTAACTGAGTTATTAATAAAGTAGTTTAGTAGTCGGTTTAGTTGTTTATAGACTAACATCTAAAAAATACTCAAGGAAATGAAATTTTTGGATATTGCTTTAAAAAAAGATTTTTTTTTGTACACACTGAAAACAAAAAAATATGTTTTTCATGTTTCAATGAAAACATGTTTCATGTTGTTTGTAAAAATATTAGTTGGAGGATTCTTATTCACAGCTCTTATACACAACAAAACAGCCGTACAAAATCTGACTCTGGTTTTCTTCAAAAAACTGAAGCTTAACGGGGTTTGTGTTTGTATTAAAACCGCAGTGATAATAAATGCTGCGGGGAAAATTGTAATAAGCGCACAATAGATACGTGAACTGCAGCACTATGGTTTACAGCAGCAAATATCAAAATAAACACGGTAACAGTTACTGAAGCATTACTGTGGCATTACTGTAGCATTACTGTAACAGTTACTGAAGCATTACTGT
>JBAJNP010003725.1:0-37599 GCA_036877545.1 Yasuhikotakia modesta | reverse complement strand
TGTTTATTGTTTATTTTATAGACTGTGTGTTCCAGTTATTTAAATAACTGTTTATTGTAATTATTGGTATTAAAAATAATTAATAATTAGCTGTTGTCAATCATACTGCTGTTGTTCCACTTGCCCTAAATACTAATGCTAAACAAGCCCTTTGATTTTAACAGAATATATGAATGACATTGAATGACAACTTTCCATTCTCAAAATAAGTGGAAGGAACATCCTGTAAATATTGTTACACTTGTTGGCTCTTAACAGAATATTTTGATACTGCAGAAGTTGTTAGGAAAGCATTCATTCATCTGATTTGCATTTGTTGTGCATGTATAAGCACGTCTGTGTGTGTGAATAACGGGTACTGGCTATGCTAGAATCATTAGCACAGTCATTACACTGCCAGTGAAATGTGCGCTCAGGGACCAGACCTTTAGAGCCTGTTGTATCATTACCATTAGTAAATGCAGTGTATTAGTGGGTGACTTTCTGTACAATGCAAAAAATGCTGCAAATTATTGTTATTTTCTGTGTGTGTGTGTGTGTGTGTGTGTGTATGTGTGTGTGTGTGTGTGTGTGGAGCTGGAAACAGATTTTCATCAATACTTAAAAGTTCAGCTTCATTCTGATTATAGATTTGTTTTCCCATATCCCTCCTTTCTACAAGCTGCCTGGTCCAAATTCACATCAAACACACCGAAGTTCAGCCAAACAATTAATCCCTTATTAAATAGAGAAACTGTTAGTTTCAATTCAAGAACAGCCAAGCGAAAGAAAAGAAAGAGCAAAAGCAGTAGCAGAACACACAAGAACACAGAACATCCCTGCAGACCGAATGCCGCAAACCACCCGCTCACACACTTGAGTTACTCACATATTCCGTGGACTCCTCAATTTTCCACTGATGGAAAACACATGACAGATGAGAGAGGAAAATGAATCAGAGGTGGCACTACTGGGGAGAAAAAAAGCATTGCTACCTTTTTTTCTCTCATCTACAGATGAACACAGCGTTAACAGTCACATGCAGCACTGTAGCTCAGCTACAGAGACAGAAATGGAGGGTGGAGGAGGACAGAGTACAATATTTAACATTTGACACATTGCAGTAAATAGTAATAGATGAAAGGAACAGCTTTACAATGCTAGCCAGGCGAGATGCTCCAGTCTTTCTGTGGGAGAAAGAGATTATATCCATTGCACCCTGGTGCAACAGTCTCCAGGTTTTAATCTCAGCATGGACACAAAATTCATAGACACTTACCTGGGCTGGATTTACTGTAAAATGAAAAAATAAATGATCTCCAACATAAAATTTCATACAGATTGAAACAGCAAAACACTTTAACACTGATGCACTGCCTTGTTACTGCCTAGTGTGCGAGAAATTAAGCAATTTTTTGCAATTTTATCTATGGGTGGGTCACAGTGGTTGGCCATTTATTTTATTCAAGCTTGCTCATTTGAATTAACAGCGACATGTTAATTAGCATATTGTTCTTCAACTATTACAAAAATTACACGAAAAATCCCTTTAAATAGTTAATATACCACCATCAAGATCATTTTTAGCACCATAACTTTGGACATTTCGTCAGATTGTTCTGAGCATCCCAATTATATGACAATATGATTTTGAGACTGCATGTCATGTTAAAAACATGTCTCCAGTTCCCTAAATTCTGTTTCGATACATCTAACAGTTTGCACGTAAACACCCATAGTTAGGTGAATCAGAAATGACACTAATTATACATGGCTTTCTTGCAACTGTTTGGATGACTAGTCATTCAGTGAAACCGCCAACTAGTCAATTTAGAAAATTTGCACTCTGCACATCCCTAATTTGCTTCATTGACACTCACTTGTGTTGCACAGAAAATGGCACAGCATGGATGCCTGTTACAGCACAGCAAATCTTTACAGCATCATAACATCAATCCACCAGAGGGAACGTTTCACCTTTTCTTCAGAAAAAGTTTTTCTTTTACTGTAGGATAGCTATATATTACAAAACTTTTGTCTTTGACTATACAGTCAACTTTTAATCCATAGGGATTGGTGCGAGTCCTCTGGTGGCATTAAGCGTGAAATTCCATTAGCTCCATCCTAGTGCCAAGCTCGGTGACATCAAACCTTACCGTAGCTTTCTCGTACCCACTGTCTTACACCTTCAAATAAAAAATAAATAAATATAACAGGCACATACATACATCAAATCTTCCCTGGCCCGAGAAGCCAGCATGGAGCCAACTCAACCGAAGTTGACATTCCTCTGCAGGAAGATAAAGGAAAACGCAGTTTTCTAGCTCAGGATCTGCAAAGTGCAGTCAAGCATGTTACAATATCAATGTGCAGACACCCGCACTGTACTTTTCTATATTGGATCTTTTCTGCAAACTTTCATCTATGTCCTATAATTGCTGCTCATTGCAGAGCTATGGTACAGAGCTGTATGATGAAGATTTGTGTACATTGCATAACAGTATCGTTAGCTGAGGAGACGAAGGCCAATATTTCGGTGTGTTTCTCTAAGCAACCACAATGCTTCCCAGACCTCATGCAGCCAATCCTATAGAATAATTCTTGGCGGGGTCTTGTTAGCCTGCTGGCTAACATGGAAGGTAGGACTGTTGTGGAGTGTTTGTACAGCCCCTGAGAGCACAGAAAACTCTACTGGGTATGCCCATAGTTTGCCTTCTTAAAAGTCCTGTAACAATGTCCTTACCCTGTGCAAGGCTCCATAGAAGCCAGATCAACCCTCATTGCCTTCACAGCATGGAGCTAAAGTCCCGCTGACACGCTTAGAAGAAAAAGTAGAGGCTGAAACACTAAAACATTGATCAAATATAATGGACCGTAGTGCGCTTCTAACCCTTCAGGTCTGCACTTAAGAGTTCTACTTCAATCATTTAGTCATCGCTGTTGCACTGCATTCATTTCCTGCTCAATGGACTCTTCTAAACTGCCATTTTTAAGTATCCTATTAATCGCGCACGGGCCTGCAGAAAGGATACACATGCAGTTACCCCAAGCACACAAAGTAAACATACATACAACTTCTAGCAAAAATGAGAAGGAAGATCGCCAGATAACCAAGGAGTGGAAAATTGCTCAGGGAACAGCAAAGCTGCAGAACTCTGTCTGCTGTACGCTTATATTTAATATCACATGTAGTGCACCAAGTTTCAGCCTATCAGCTCTGAACGGAGTATAACGCTTCATCAAAAACCACTGCATCATAGCCGAAGAGAAGCGTGTTCTTAAATAAACACAAACAACCTCTTCAAGCTCAAGTTAATGAGAGACATTTAGCTGCTTATCTGCTCGACTAATGGGTTACTTTTTTTCCATTTGGCACTTTAGCCTTTTAAACTGTGTTAAATGCACAGCTCTTTTCTTTCAAAAATATCTCCTCTCTTTCAATACCCAATGAATAAATTAGCCTAGTTCAACAAAACGCCTCAGAGAGCAAAACAATGAGGTCAGAATTGATTGGAATCTTCAGCTGCAGCCAAATGCTGCAATTTCCAGACAGGATATTAAAATAGTAATGAAGGTTTGCATTTGTCAGATAGAGCCTCTTAGAGAACAACAGATGAAAAGAAAAGAAAGAACTGAAATTAATCAAAGGAAATAAAGGGCTCTTTCTCTCTCTTTAAACTGGAACTGGGACCACAGAGGCCACAGTGATCTCCTCAGGACTTGTCCTGCATGTATCTTACATTCACTTTAACTCATTTAGCAGACATGTTCATCCAAAGCAACTAACAACGTTTCCTTATTATAGTTACAACCCATCTGGTTGTTAAACCTTTGGTTAAAAAGGCACTCACAAGGACCATGTATTTTCCATGAGACAATCTGAGGAGACATGAGCTATATTCAGCTACTTATCATACCAAGCTTCAAACCCATTGAACCCATGACCTTAATGCTTCTAGTGCAGTCAAGCCATAGGAAAGGTTTCTGGACACTCCAACAATTTTAGCCCTTTGCTCAAAAGGCCATAGGCGGTGTCTTAGGAATTACCTGCAACTTTCTCACTAAACTGCACACAGCCCGATCACTACCTCTAATATTTTCTCCATGCCGCCACTTTCTTACACCCGCAACTGATGCAATTTAATACTAAGCAAACAGAGAAACAGAGTGACAGTTGTAATTGCAGGAAACTTTAACGTTGTTTTATTGGAAATGATTCATGGAAAGGTTGACAAACCTCTCCAACAGCCACTTGCTCAGTGCTCATGCAACCGCACAATGGATCTGTTAGCTCTGTCTCTTAGATAAATTTAGACCCTGAATAAGTGTGATTGTGGGTTCCCAGGCTGGTCTTGTATGAAAAGAAAAAGTGGTTGCACACTTACAAACAAACAAATGCTTGCCGGTTTCCCAGCGTTTCAGCTGTAATTGGAGAAGCACCCGAGTGAGACACTTTTGGGGTTTGTTGAGTTGACTTAAATTAGATAAGTGCTGGATTCAGATTGTGACACCACCTCAACACAAACTTTAATCCAGCCTGGAATCAAAATTGCAATAACATGCCCTGCTTCTGAAATGACTTCAGCAAGTGTTACATAGGACATGCACACCCTTGTTTTAGACTACTAGATTATAGATAGTGCTACCTTTCGTGTAAACCATAAATATTAAAGAAAAAGATTTTAAAAGTTATGCAATCATCCTGCATAATTGTTATGGTTACCAAAGAAAAGTTGGTGTACTGCAATTATAGCTTGTTAGTTGGTAACTTCTAATGTTAATGTTAATTAGGAGCTCAGCCATCTGAGTTTGTTCATTACCCCTAATGCAGACTAAGAGCAAATGAAAACCATTATAGAAGCTCCTCCTGTCCTCTCTGAGATGTTTTAGGAGTCCATTCATGCAGAAGTGTATGCTCTTACAGCCAAAGAGTCTCTGGAGGTGATAGGGGAATAGCACATATTAAAAATGAACAACTGGTAACCCGCAGAAGAACAAAATGGATGTCTTGAGAAATCCTGGTACTTCTGTCGAGACAAAAAGCACTGTGAACCATTTATCAAAGCAACTCTGCAACCGCCCTGCCAAACCATTAGCGTTACACAATGCACAATGTATTTTCATCATTTCTCCAACATGTTCCTCCTTTCTTACTCACAAGCTCTCCCCAGCCAATTAAATGTCAGAGATGAACACAAGAGAGCATTCACTTGTTCTGAAGTGAAAGAGCCGTAGGACAATAAAGAGAAAAGTAAACATGAATGAAATGGGAGATAAGTTAGGATGCGTCTTCAAAGTCTGAGAGAAAATGGAAAAAACAAGGCGAAATTAAACAGGCTTATATGGGGCTTTGTTTTCTGAGCCGTCAGTTATCAACAAATGTGCCTCGGCTAGTCTTGCAACTGTTTTATGTCTCTCTTGGGTGACAGTAAGAACGGTCTGGAAAAAACCATCACAGATCACGCAGTTTGATGTAAATGACTCAACGTCGCTTCAGATGTCATGGAGAATGATAAGACTGTTGTTTACCTAAAAGGGAGAGGCTGGCGCAGGTGTCATTGTGTTGAGAGAGCAGAGAGGTCAACGGCAGTTCACCTGACAGATACTGTAAACAAAACCTCTCTATTGTTTTTTTGTCCCTGTCACTGAAGAAAAAAATGGAAAACTCACAACAAATGTGTCTTGTATGTTGTCAGAAACATTTGGAACTGCTGACCTTGTGACATCCAACAAAGTTTACAAGTTGTGACTTGTCAGAAGCTCTGGACAGACTAAACATTAACTGCACAATAAATCTGAGAAGGCAGAGTTAATGAAGACTAATGCTCACTTGGCAGGAATGGGGAAAGCAGTGTGGAAAAGCTTGCTTGCTGTAGGAGATGGAATCGCCACGGATGCACAAGGTGATGTATTTGCCTTTCTTGTGTGCTACTTTACTTAGGTATGTACTTATGCAAATGAGAACTAATCTTCTTGATGAACCAGAAAACCCCCGGTCACTCGTCCATTTACTTAAAGCCATTAAGGGCCACAGCTGTACATAAATGTCTCTTGTTACAGTCTCTCATCAGGTATTCATTCTGCTGGCTCTGTAGAGAGAAATGCTTACACAGGTAAATGAGAAACTCTTGTTTGGGGGCAGGGAAGGCACAAGAGAACACATGTCTATGCAATTTAATTCTAAGCTAACAATTCAGGAAGAGAAGCATTTACATGCCCCCAGTCTGATTCTCTCTATTCCCACAAAGTGTCTGCTTTAAGACATTCATGAATATATAAATCCCTCCAAAGGATTACAATCTCTTACAACTCTGCGCACCCACGTTTCTTTAGGCAGTTTTAAATCCCCTTGTATTAAAGTACCATGAGCAAAAACAAAACAATTGCAGAGTAACAAGGCAGTGCATATGTATTTATGTTAGGGAATAAAAGAGCTGAATTCTGAAAAGGCCAAAAATGGTGTGCATTTATGAAATATTAAACAATTTACACTGGCATAAGATTGAAGGCTTAGAAAGAACAAGAACTGGCAATTTGTGTGATGTGTATATGTGTGGGATAATTCAGACAAGCATTATTTCAAACCCTAGTGAGCTATGTATTGTGCACTTCATGAACTTTATGAGAAATGTTGTTTGGCTAGCATAAGTGACCACTGTTGCCCATGCAGAGCTTTTAAATCAGTCACTTAAAAGGTACCATTATGTTTAGCATGCTGCCCTACAATGTAGGCACCTATATAGACAGTTATGAAGCTCCAAAAGGGGTTTGAAATAGAGCCAAATGTGTGTATGTGGAAGTAACATTACAGATTACAGATCTGTGAGGAAACTGTGATGAGGAAGTAGCGACTAGTACCTGTGCCTCAGGAAGAGATACATCCATAATGGTTGGCTGTCCACGTGGTTCCCCATTCTCAAGGCGGGAGTAGATGACCTGGTATCCACGGATCTGGCCGTTTTGCTTCCCAGAAAGAGGTGGCTTCCATGTCACCCGAATAGCTGTGGAGTTCACAGCTTCCGCTTCAACTTTTCTAGGTGGGGCTCCCGGTACTAAAGAGGGACAACTACATTTAAAACCTCAGGACAAAGCTCTTACAATAGTGTGAGAGCAAAAACACTCTATTAAGTCCTAATGAGACTAAGTAGAGGTGAAATATCCAGTTCTAAATATGTTTTGATTACAAAACAATTATCATGCTGGGAAAGCTAATGTGCTTTCAATACCCTGCTGAGAAGACCACCATGATCCTACAGACGTTAGTTGACCAAGTTACTTGCAACAGCTTAACATGAATTAATTTACAGATCTGTGTTCATGGGAACAAGATTTCACATTGATTACAAAAGAACAGACCGGATAGTGAAATTGCATGATCCTATAAAAACCCAATGATAATACAGGCATGAACAAGAGTGAACAAGAGGTAATCTGAATGGACAAAGGTAAGAGAACTTCTGGAGCACTAGGGAGGGTATGAAGGACAAAAACAGTGCTTGTAAATTAGTGTGAGACAAGCCATGCATGCTCAGGGAGGGAGAGAAAACCTGTCATTTAATAACAAAGCTCACGTTGTCTGGTAAAGGACCATGCAGTGCACATATCTGGTCTTCAGACACAGCTACTGATCTGCTCAATTTACACATGCAAACCTTATCAAAAGCATACAGTGTCTGCTTGAATTCACACATTGTGAATGGCTATGAGTAACAGTAACCTTCACCTGAAACATTGGGCTAAAACATGTGCAAACACATAATTTATTGTATAACAGGAAGAATGAGTCAATGTTTTAGAGCTGACGTCTGTGACACCAAGTCTAGGTAGGCTGTTTTGAAGGGTGTTGGATGACAGCTGGTTTTCCTGGAAAGGCGTGTCTGTTGTTTAAAAAAAAGTGTAGGAAAACTAGACCATCTTTCAATGATCTTTCAATTTTATGGAGCTTAAAAGGATGTTGCTCTAATGCTCTTCCCTCACAACTAATTTAGTTGCTCTAATTTTAATTAAAACTCAATGCTCCATCTACCAATATCAGTGACCTTTCTATATAGGGAGAAGACAGCTTTCAGGTCCAGGTTCCATCAAGGTTAGGCAACACAAGTCTTTAAGCTTCCTTCAAATGCCTTCACTAGCAAACCTATGTTCTATAGGTCACAAAGACCCAACATAAACACTGTAGAAATTAGAATGAATTATTTAGGAAGAACAACTGTGTTAGTAACTCAACACAATAATAATTTTTAACCACGCTGAAAAGCTACAGCAAATGTATTTGTCAGAGAAGACAAATGAGAAAAGAGAAAAACAGCAGCCGCAGTGAGTGAAAACCCAGCAGTATTAATGGCTCATACAGAATACTTCAGACCTACCATCCTCATTGGTACGGATACGCACAGCTGTGCTCTCCGGGCCAGGGCCCACATTGGTGTGAGCTCTCACCCACACCTGATACTCTGTCCACTTCTCCAGTCCCTCCAGCACATAGCTGGAGGCATCCGCTCCAATGTCTGTCACTTCATGACGGTCAGAGTCCTCACCATTCACCGCCTGGTAGCTGATGGTGTAGCGCACAATGGCGCCGTGGCGGCTAGCGGCTGGTGGGGCCACCCAACTCACCTTGATGCTGGTGGAGCTCAGACTCAACAAGTGAACATCTTGCGGGGGTGCGGAAGGTGCTGCAAGTGGGGGCAAGGCAATGAAGGAAGCAAAATGTAATCAAGCAAAATGGAAAAAACTTAAGACAAGCTTGCATCTGGACTGAGGTTGGCATTACTATAGCAAATGTCTTAGTGTGGGTAATGCTCATGCCTTCAACACCATTTAGGTTTTAAAATTGCAGTCAAATTTGGTTTTGACAGTTTCTTCAAGCTTGGTTTCACCAAATTCGTCAACTCAATGTTTTTTTTACTTATTTTGAATTTTACCCGCTGAAATCTTCCTGTCATGTGGGACTGATACTATGGCCACTATCTCAAATGGCCAATCTTTTCCATTTACTGTTTATGTCTGTTTAAGTGCTGACAAACAGGGGAAAGGGCATTGGTTTGTGTGTTAACTGGCATTCACACATTCTCAGTCAAGCTATTGGCTTGGAGACAACATCCCCTCCGTTTGTCAGAGTTCCAAGTGTCAGTGAGTGTGGCAGCTGATGCAACCGAGAGCATACTTGGCCATCCTGCCTGCGCTAAGCATGCTGCTAGCTTCTTTTGGCGGGATCGGTGCCACATCTGAGCGCCTAAGATAAGCGCAGCACTAGTACAGCATATTAAATTAAGTCTCTGCTGCATGAATCTCAGGTAAGCTAGCAAATTAAATGTTCCTGCCAACACCACACAGTTCAGAGTACATTTAAATAATTAAATAAACAAATCACTGTAACAACATAAGAACGATTTACAATAAAACAATGAACATAAAGCTATAGTGCAGTCATTCATGCAACTCTATTAAATAAACATGAATACATAATACAACAATGAAACAATTAACTATGTTAAATAAGGAGAGATGACTCAAATGGTCAAGGGAACAACAAGAGAGGATAAACGTGCACTGGGGTATTTGAATGTGCTCACATGCCTTTGTTAACAACCAGAGCAGAGAACAGGAGAGACAGGCTGGTGACATGGCACTGTTCTTTGTGCCCACGGTGAGACTGAGTGTGAGGTGTCTCTCCTCAGGTGGCCTTTAATCTGACAGCAGTGGGAGAGCCACTACAAAAAGCTGATGCTGCACTAGGCGACAAAAATATGGCAGCCACAGCTGAATACGTCTACAGATATTCACAATGTAAGACTATGTTTCGGAGGTCCTGACAAATACCTCAAAGATCAAAGTGTTTTTTTTGGTCCTGGAGGATATGTGATAGACAAGACTCTATGTGAATGTAAGGCTGTGAGGGAACAGGGCTGACAATCCCATGACTAAAAATCTTAATCTTATGTGATGTATATTTTCTGAACTCCTTTGGGAAAATTGCCATTTCATTCTACCCATGACAGACTGAAAGACTGATAAAAATATAATTCAAGGTATTTTCATATTTCACCTCACTTTACCTTTGTTGTGTTAGTATTTTCACTCCAATATTTAATATTTTTAGTTTTCACAAGTAATCATTCACTACCATTTACAGTCTATAGCATTAGAGTCTATAAAAAGGCAAAAAAAACTGTAAATAATGTAAACTCACACTAAGTACTGTCTGACCAAAACCTAAATTTATAATGAACTAAGAATTTTACATTTGAAAACGTCACTGAAGAGCAATGCAAATGTTAAACAAGTTACTATTACTGCAGTAAAAATAAAAAAGCAATGTTATTATATCCTGATAACAGGATAATGTCACAGCATCGTATTGCCACCCATAATAAATGTCCTTTGATCATGTGATGCATGTCACTGTACATTTCTATATTCATTGGGTTAAATTTTGCACAAAATGAAATGATCTCTTTGATCACTGGATCAATCCTCATCTCATTTTCTTTAACAAGCTTCACTGCTCTGGTTTTTAACGCTGCAGGAATCACATTGATAGTCTATAAACCCAATAATGATTATAAAGGCACAAGCACACACTTAACATACCTTTTGCCCTTGTCAATGAATAAAGGTTTTCCTTGGCTTAGAAGTGTAAAAAAATTAATGGTGGTGATGGTAAAGAATAGCTTAGAGAAAGGGGGGGAAGAGAAAACCTTTGGTTTGCCCAGAAGGCCAGTTGATTTATCTAGATTAGATAAGAAAAAGATCAAAATCAGAAAGACTCACTGGATTGGGCGGTCCTGGCTTCAATAGGTTGAGTGAACACCCCCAGACCCATTTCGGAGCGAGCCGCCAGAGAGAATTTATATAGAGTGTCAGGCTTTAGGCCTTCAACAGCATAGGACCCGGCAGGGTCAAAGGTTACAAGGATCTAAAATAGAAACAGACACTTTAAATCTCTCGCTCTGCCTCATCTGCATGCTTGTCTAAACACACAGAAACGTTCTGAGAGTGAACAAGACATCTGATCTCAAAGTGGATGAATTGCCCTTAAAAAAAAATTATCTTTAAAAATACATCCGAAAGGCTCATTTTGGCAAGAGTTAGAAGCACTGTCAGGAAGCACTGATAAGTATATTCGGTTTTTAAGCCAAAAGCATAATCTAATTCTATCAACTGACTGCAGACATTTTGCCGGCAGTCATTTTGTGAAATGTCAATTTTGGCTATCTTTCATTTGTATCCATGACCCAAAGCAACAGCTGTACACATTCAATATCTGGTTTGCTTGTAATTCTATGTGAAATCAGGCAGGAACAAGCTCAGGTGTGTTACCTTGTTGTTTGAGTCGGCCTCCCAGTACTGCAGCTCGTATTTAATGATGGGGTCCTGAACGGGCCACAGCCAAGTTAGCAGGATCCGTGTATCCAGCTCAGTCTCAGCATCAAAGCTGGATGGTTGAGCGGGGACTTTAAAACCACAAATCAAACACAGAGCTGTTAGCAAGAGCAGATGCAAATATTTCCAGGGTACTAATATGCAATTATGCAAGTAAAATCATCGTGTTTGCCACCCACAGGCCTGTATAAAATTCGTAGATCTTATCTGAATTATTTGTGCTGATTTTGATGGAAAAATTAGTGAAACACTTTTAAAAATGGCAAAATGTTTTTTTAACGCTGAGAGTATGCTAACAGACATAAACAAATGCATAAACTAGCCAAAAAGAGATTTGAATGTGCAGATTTAGCAAAGGTATGAATGTGATCAAGGCATACGTTTACATCATGTAGCCAATTTAAGGTAAATTTACCTCCTTGCTGCGTCTTGACCTGCAACACATCAGATGGGGGTCCGTCTCCTACAGATGTGAACCCCAGCACACGCAGACTGTAGGTGATGTCGGTGGTCAGACCTGAGATGGTGGTGAGACGGCTGTCGTATGTGTTGTGTTTCTGCCAAGCACTGAGGGGGGCATCCAAGTCAGATGTGTAGTAGACACGATAGCCTCTGATTTGACCATTAGGTTCCTCTGGAGGTTCCCACTGTACCAACATAGTGCTAGCACTTAGCATACGTGCTTGGACATGCAGCGGGGGTGAGGAGGGTGCCTGCTCGCCTGTTCGTGTCTCAATGGGGTCGCTGGGTGGTCCACGGCCGATGTTGTTGACAGCCATGACACGGAACTCATACTCTGAATAAGGGCTGAGACCACCAATGCTATAGCGTGTGGTTGCAACACCATCAACCTCCTGGAAGCTGGTGTCTGAGGCCTTGGCCCGGTACTGAATAATGTAATAGGACACAGGCTCAGGGTTTCCAGAGTCCCACGTCAGTGTTACACTTGTAGCTGTCGTCTCTGTCACAATTAGGGACATAGGGGGCTTTGGTAGGGCTGTAGAGTAGAAAATAAAGAAAGAAAAGAAATGGATGACAGTAATTCTTCAAGGTATATCTAGAATAAGCTGCCTACACCGTGTTACTAAATAGAGAAAGATAAGGCACACACATAAGACAGAAAAAAGGTCCATATGCTGGTGATTCATGCAGAGACAGACCACCTCGCCTCATCATTGTGTCTTTAAGATTTGTGGCTGGACTTCAGATAAATGTCTGGTGACATTCTTTGAGTCCATATTGATTGGTGAAGTGCAAAGTGCAATCAATAGAGGCAGCCATGATGACGGGGAACGAAGTCTGGCGGGACTCTGCACTGTCTGGTGGGACCAGCCATACTGATACAGCTCCAGACATCTGGTCTGTGTAAACACATGCTCAGAATAATATGAAGCCTTTCATTTTCTCTGTGCCCAGAGTAAAACGTGGGAAGTCCCTAAGACTCACAGTCAACAGAAAGCAAGTGTTCATGTTTTTTCTTTGTGTGCATTTGCCAGACGCATTAACAGTTGGTCAGAACCTTGGGGTTGCATTTGGAAAATAACTTTTTTCCAGTCTGAGGGTCTTGGGTAAAATTACTGATTCCATCAGGCCAAGTATTAGAATAAGGCCTACAAGTATGCTATCTGTTTCTAGGCAACATAACAATAGTGCTACCACATAAAGTTATAAGCATGGAAGTTTTGTACCACAGTTACCTTCTCCACCCAAAGGAAATGGAACAAATTTGTTTAATAAAATGTTCTGGGAGATGTTTTGTGTCAAATGTAGTGAGTGCTCATTACAGTTTCCTTACCTTTGACTGAGACTTGTGCAGTTGCCTCGATCATACCAAGCGAGGAGATTGCAACACAAGTATAGTTGGTAGATTGACGGATATTGGTGAGCTCCAACACATTGCGTCCTATAGGCATCTCCTCATCCTTGGTAAGCTCAACCTCACCAGTCATCCATTTGACATAGGGCATAGGAGCACCAACCGCCACGCAGGTGAGGTTAACGCTGCCCCCTGGCATCACCTCGTGATTGGTGGGGGGAATAGAGAAACGGGGTGGTACTCTTCGTACTACCAGAGAGAAAAAACAATTCATTTCAGCTGGGCACAAAATGTTATTTATGATTATCATTATACAACACATTGGAAACATTAAATGAATCCTGACAGCAATATTCACCGCTATACAAACAATCTACATAGAAATCTAGTGTGATTACAATGTTTTTTAAGACATTCTATTCGTTACTATGGATAATTATGACTAACATGGAGCTACTGGCAGGTCAGATGAACTTCCTTCGTCAAGCCACCATGTTTTCCAGGCAGGGAGTCAATGCTAACCAAGGCTCACGTGTACATACAGAAGACAGTGATAAACCCATGTGTATCAGGGAAAAGGTGACGAAGGAATCATAATGGTATTTCTTATAGAGTGAGATATTAAAATTCATGCCAAAGGCAAGATTTATTAAATTGCGGATTTAGGAAAAACAGGCTGAAGTTTTTTTTCTGTCAGTTTATCACTCTGTGGCACTGAGACCTCAGTCTGTTGTTGCTCTGTCCTGCCTGGATTCAGGGAACCTGTCAGAAACCATGTGGGAGATGTATTGTTCACGGGGCCCTCTCTTTGTGAGACTCTGATATGCAGATAAACCTGACAATAAAAGAGGTTCCCATGGTGACCGAAAGGAGCCTGTGCAAGAATGGAAAGGAGAGGAGAACCATCAATGTGCAGACTGAAAGGAATTCAAGTCTGTCTTGACATAAATTGGCCTGACTTACATGAGACAAAGCACACAATGTGTGAGAAAATGATTTACAATTTACAATAAGCAGCACAATATATATATATATATATTTAAAGGCTATTCTGTTATCAATGTAAATACAAGGCGGAATTGTCTGACAACCTTTTGGTATTTATATTTTTTAAAGCCTACTATGGTATGCCACCTAGTTAATAGAAAACCATTTGCTTTTCATGGCACATGAGCTGAAGAGACATTTCCCTCCAATCCTTTCAAAAATAGGAGTATAAACAGCACAACATTAAACAGGCTATGTCAATTTGTGTTAATGACCTGCTGTCTCATGACTGTCTATGGAGAAATTGAATAACAATAATTGGTTTTTGCACAGGTCCTCATAAAATTGGATTTTGGTATATTTTCATATTTTCAGACTGAAGAAAATAGGAAGCTTGGTAGCAGTGTCCATGTTTACACTGTAAAGGCAAAATGAAACATTCCTGGCCATTTTATCTTTGAATCAGTAGATGCAAGATTAAAAGTACGTAAAATAAAAAATTGTGAGGCATTTATTTATATGATGTTGAAGAAATACTCTAAAATATTCACTTGATTGACAGTAAATCTATGACAGGGAATCTATGACAATACAAATGTTATTTTGTCAGAAGGATTACAGGAGTCTCTATTGGCAATCTATAAAAAATACATTTGCATTGTGGGATAAAGGCATCTAAAGGTGAAAAAACAGGTATTCTAACTTAATGGAACTCTACATAAACCAATCAAATATGGCGTTTCCAGTGAACTCTGAATTTTAAAGTAATGCATGAAATGTTAATGCCTTTAAAGTTTGTTTCTAGAAGTGTATCCTAACAGAATAAAACAAAAAATTGAACACCGACCTGTTGACCAAAGCTTTTTTCAGGGAAATCCACAAAAACCAAGTATTTTGGTAAGATAAACGATAACTTAAGAGAAAACAAACGATTGTTTGTGAAGATTAACGGGGAAGTCTTACACTGATTAAGATGAGATTAAGAGTAAATACCACCTGCTAATTACAAAAGGAATTTTGTCCAGCACCAGGTGTAATCTATCACAGATAGAGCAGCCTTTAATAGACCACATTTAAAAGATTAGACATAGCACAGGCAATCAGGCTCATGCAGGTCACCTGACACAACACATTCAGTCTGGCTACACGGGTGTGGGCAGCAGAGCAGAGGGAGGGAGGCTGAAAACAAGGGTTATTGATTGCAGAGGAATCCAGCAGGTCTCAGGTTTGCAGGAAACGGTTAAGAGTGAAAAGAACCAACCTCCTCGAGGGTCTAGGAGATGAGGTGAGGGTTTGACCAGGTGATTTGATGGAGATGAAATTGAAAGACAGAGACAAATGTGAAACAAGAGAATATGAAAAGACATTTGTGAATTTGTGTTTAGACAGTGGTTAGAAAAATGCAATGGAAATTCAGACAAAGACCTGACACAGACTCATATGAAATAGTTCATATGAAATCCATATGCAAAGATTAGTATATGATCTTCTATAGTTTGTTTTTTTAAATAATGCCTTACAAATTGAAATTAACCAAATTCTCACACAAAAAAATCATTAATAGGCAACTTTCTATGCATCAGATCATACATGACTGCATCTCCAGTGAGGCAGAGAAGACCAATGAGATCAACAAACAAGAGCCCTGGGTCATAAGCTGCCAAAGATGATGTCATAGAAAGTCTTGTTAGCACTACCGAGTATTTATTGCACAATTTAATTTGTGCTCAGTTAGGACAATATCCTCCTTACATATTAAACAATGAAAAGCAGACAGACAGACAGACACACACACACACAAAAGTAACACACAGATATGGTAAGGAGACAAGCAGGTATGACTGGCTCATTTGCTTCACTGTATCTGATTTGCTGTCAGTTTCAGAATGAAGAGAAAGTGAGGCAGACAGTGGCCGACATCCTTCCACTGTGGAATAAGTACGTGACAAATGAGCGTTCACATTTACAGCCAGTATACATGACTCTGCCCCCCCCAGGTGATAAAGTCCACTGACATACAGGGGCAGGAGGGGCATAGAGCATTTAAACTGATTGCTGTAAAGCACCGAGGCCCAGGCCAAAGTAAGCAGCTATTGAGAACATATAATGTCCTAGACACCCGACTTAAATTGTGGGCCAGCAGATAAATGAGAATGTTGAGAGGCTGAGTGCCCTTGAAGAGTACAGCAATGATGATTAGCTATTTTACTGAGGCGCTTTGAGAAACAAGCCGTGCTCAATGTCAAGCTGTGACTGATCCATCCAAACTGACTCATTAAACATCTGTCCAGACTGAGGAGATTTCAGTAAATGCTGGAGTGGTTGCAAAAGTCTGTTTTTAACATTTTAGCTACGTCTGTTACTAACATGCATTTTTAATGAAATGCAGCGCTATACCGAATTATAAAAAATACATTTTGATGGAATGCTTTAGGTGAATCCTACAGAACCTATAAGAAACACGCCAAGGACATTTTTTTAATCGAAATGTAAAATGACAAGTCATTATGAAAATAAAACCTTTTTTAAAACACTGCAATTTCTACAGTGACAGTACATGACATTTAAGTCACCTCAATTAAAATTATCATCTTGCAAAACTCATTAGTGTTCTGTCATATATTTAAACAAATAATGTCAATTTCAGTGATAGTATTTATAATGCTGCCTTTAATTCATATTAAAATCACTATATTACAATATTTTACTGTCATATATTAAAAATACTATGTTTCCTTTTTGCAAAATGTTATGTCTTTGCTTTTTGGTTTTGGGGTAAAAGTTTGGACACTGCTTTAAGGCGACATGCTAGACGCTAGTCAGACAACCTCTTGCGCTTGTTGTACAATGACGTTTGCAGTTTAATCCCACTGTATTGATTATTTCTGGCTGTTTGTTTGACAGAAAGCATGTGAAGGCTCAGGCTTCACCTCTTGCGTGACAATTACTGGGTGGCACCCTAACGTCACTAGCTGGAGGTCATACTGGCAGTCTGCCATAAGCTCCCTGTTATTACCTGCATGAAAAGAGCTGAAGGGGTTGACGCTCATAACAGCAGCACTCCCAGAGTTCTGTTTCATAGACAATGCCTAAAGACCATTATACCTTTAAGTCCATGTTTTAATACTGCAGGTGTTCTTTGTAACCCTTGGTTAACCCTGGTTGTTTAGCCCTCTCTCATTAAAAATAGCTTTTCAAATATCCATGTTTACCTGTACGTCTGTTGCTATGTAGGCAAAACAGTGGCAACTTTTTGAGACATTATAAAGAATACACTGACCAAGATCTAAATCTGGTTTTGCATAACCGTGGCTCCACCCCAAAAAGTGACTACAATTCATATTTCAAAACGACGCACAAAGTTGGACATGCGGTAAGTCAAAACAAAACTGCAATATTGTCAAAACAAAGGTGTGAAGCATTGTAAGGGAAGATGTTTTGATGGGGGTGGCACCTGGAGGGTGTCTCTTACCTCGCACGTAGAGATTGGCGGGGGCAGAGTACCGTGTCCCAGCACTGTTTGTAGCCACGCATTCGTATTTCCCCTGGTCTGATTCCTCGCTGTTTTCGATCTGTAGAGCTCCTGAGGAAAAAAACAAGGGTACGAGTAAGACCTTTGATTTATCAACATGAATTATAAATCCCTGGCTGCAACTTTCCTCTCACAACACAAACGTTCGCAGCACACATTCAGTACACCTTTCCTGTTGAAATGTCAGACCTTTTCTTCTGGGTATATAGTTCATTCAAAAATGCATGTCTAAGACATTTACATATAGCTGATTTTGCAGGCTAAGGGAGTCTACTGCTCTCAGTTATTAGAAAAAGCTTGTGGGATATTAATGTCATTGCTGGTACAGCATGTGACATGATTACGGCCCTGGCTTATTTTTTCCCAGCAAAATGTACACAACAAAACGACAATACTGCACAAAACTAGTTGGCTCGTTTAGTAAAAATTGGTCACTCTACAAGAAAAAAATCTGCTTTCAAAGGTCAATGGACGGCAGAAGCACAATTTAACTATACATGTTCTGATGAGTCAATTGCTCTTCGTCAGCACTCACTGCTAAGTAGATTTTACGTCTAAAGAAACATCTGGCAACAAATTTGATTAGTCAACGTGTATTTCACTCAGGAAAAATACAATGAAATATCGACTCAGAGATACTGTTATGAAAACAGCTGCTACAGTTGTGAACACCTCAGTGAATGACAAATAAAATGTAGTAATCCTTCGCAAAACATCATGTACCAACAAAAGAGGTTTTACACAGAAAGAGCCAAATATTAATACTATAAATGTGTGAGACACCACTTAATACCACAACACAGAGGGGATTGTCAAAAGAAACATCAATCCATGCTATTCAGTGTCCTAACCGCATATTCTGCTTGCTTCAACAAGACTTAGTGAGGCTCTCCTCTATTAATCTAGCAAAATCACACATATTTACCTCTTGCAATGGTGTACCACCATAGCATGTGTTATCACCTGCCCCTGACTGCCTACCTACCAGCATGCCAGGGCTGCAGGAAAGAAATAACATGCATCACTAACCTTGCCCAATCTCCAAGTTCAGGGAAAACTGATTGGTGGTGTTTCCTACTCTGACAAGCAGCAAATTACTAATCAATTCTGAGATTGCTTAGTACTGATTGCCATCACCCCTCAGACCTGACAATACATCTACGGAGGCCGATGCCTCCGTGTTGTAACAGTGGATGGATGGGAAAAAGTAAAATAAATCAAATTCTTACATTCAGAATTCAGTCTGAATGAAAGGAGGAATGTGGAAATCACCATTTTCAAACACCGTTTTTAATACCAAATTTCATTTAAAAAATAAATCAGCGGGGCACATTTTTGACAGTTACAGAAGGAAAAATGTATTGCCTTTAGTTAACATCGATTTCTTTTTAAATGCTTGGTATTACATTCTACATTAAATTTGGTAATTTCATTAAAGTATTCCACAGAGATGGCATGCATATTAAACATGTTATAAATAACACAGCAAGACAAGTTTTAATGAGGACATGAAAGTGTATGAAGTGGATACATGGCCCTCATTAATAAAGGAGACTGAAAACGATATGTGTGACTATAAACTGGATAAAAAAAAGAGGACCATAATTGCAAACAAGCTCAAAGCAGAAGGACCTGTATCCGGATCAGCTGTGGTTTTCTGTACCTCACGCAAAAGACCTCAAACTCCATCTATCCTGCTGCTCTGAGACTCTTGCAAAGACAAAGACCTGCTGTTATTGAGAACCTGATATGAAATTTAACACCCACCAACATTCAGTATTCAGCCAGTAAAAATCAGCAGCCACTCGAGAACATAAGGTCGTGTCAGCTTTTCTCCCCTGCTGAGGCAGACGTACTTCCTGATTCATGAATCTGAGGTGAGTTATGCTTCAGCCGTCAAATGTAACAAACAGGCCTTTGTTACATTCAGTAGAGTTTTCATCTTCACTGTCTTTATATTGTAAGTTCAACCTTGTTTCACAGACAAACCGCATGGCAGGGGTCCCCTAGTCTCAGGCTTAGATGGCATGTCTACAGACCGGCCAATGCTTATTCGCTGACTGTCTGATGCACACTACACACAAAACTGGAAAGCACATTCGTGATCTGGCAAGCTCTAATCTGATTGGCTGGCTTTAAGCTGTATCCTGGAATAAAAGCATAGGGTTTTTGTCCAGTCTGGAACAAAATCATGATTAACAGGTTGATAGAAATAATTATTTTCAGGATGAAATTACTGGATTCGCCAGATTTAGACATCAGATTGGTAGATAAAATTTTCAGGGTTTTGTTAAAAAACAGTTAACTGTTTATCCAAAAGAACAATTGCGTGTTCTACTTATGATGATAAAAATTCAGAAACACACTGTGGTAAGTCACTTTATGTATCTGCCCAGTAGTCTTTTCTAATAGGTAACTCTTGGCCAGCAGAAGTTGCATTGTGGACCAGACCTTGTGCTGTAAAGTCAAAAGTATGACTGCATGAAACTAGAGGTTCTCACACCTTTGAGATTCCCAAATGAGAAGCACTTTCCCAGTTTCTTTCCCAGTTTTTGAAGCACTTACTTCTAGCAAACATACTTCTCAAATCCGTATTACATTCTGAATTTTAAGAGTAACCGTGTACATGCTCAAACTCATTTCTCACACACACTGAATTAATGCAATGCAAATGCAAATTCAATCATTTTAATTTCATCAAGGCACAACTGGAATGAAAGAGAAACTTTAGAGGCTGTGAAGATGCCCTCCAGCTTGAAATTCCAGCCATACCACGACTTTTGTAAGACTTTTTGTAAGTTTAGCATGCATCTCTAAATGTATCCAAAACCACGACACGTTACTGCAACTTGTGTCGATTTATTTCACTCTAACAAGATTTTTGCTGCTTGCTCAAATTAGTTCAATAAAATGAGCTAATGCAACACGAAAATTAATATTTTAATTTTCTTCTAACTTAATTAAAATTTGCAAAAAAAAAAAATCCATCTGCACTGGAACTGCATAATGATCCAGTTTCTCTATGAACTGATACCAGACTGCATTCAATTTGTGCTGCATCTAGCTGGCACAACAAGACAGTCAGTCCATTCAAGAATAAATCATTTTTGTTTAATTAAAAGTGCTAAACTGTGCGGAAAACCGTTTCCCTTTTAAATTAATTGAGCAGTTTACTTTTGAGTGGCCTCCTTAATATTTCGATAATTGAACACAATCCAAAGCAACACACTTTTTGATGATACACATTTTTGTGCAACAACATACAGACAGAGGACAGACAGGTTGAGTGTTGGGACAAATGTTGTTTTTGTGAACTGAACGAGCAGGAAATGACAGCGGTGGTGATGAGACAGGAAATGGAGGTGATGTTCTGTGAGACACATTCCAGCTGTCTTACCTCGTATTGGTGAACCCCCTAGGTGAAGTAAATTGAATGCAAACAAGATTAAAAGAGAAGTGTTAGTAGACAGGAGAGATACACAGAGCTACGAAAAGTAAAAGGAGGAAATCAAATGAAAGTAAGCTTAATTAAACAGAGGAATAAAGCAAAGATACTGTAGGCTAGTGTTCTCAGAGGATTAGTTGAATGTAGGCTGCCTGGTGCAACAGAATTCACTTGGAAGGAATATCTGAGGGCAGATGTTCCTTGCGGTACAATTTTGAGTCAGTTCAGCTGCCTGCCAAATCTGATGCTTTAATGAATATTTGCAGAGTTTAGGAAACAATGTGCAAGTTATTTTGGCTCATAGCATTGTTCAGAAGCACAGAACAGAGCAAAGTAGTCGACAGGAGCACAGCACTCTCATACTGAAGCAATTCTGTACAGGTGTGATAAAGACAACATGAAATAGAATTTACAATCATTTTACTTCTATAATGTGACACAAATTAAGTGTAAGAAAATGTTAAAAAGTAGATGTTCTTTACCAGAACACAGACTGTGAAGAAGGTAAAAATGTTGCCCTATGCATCATTAATGCACATTACTGTCCTAACTTCCTACATTAACATTCTCCTGTAGATATTTTAAAACCTATTGGCAAGACTTTAAACAGTTTGCATTAACTACAATCTACAAAGAGCACTGATCATGCAGATGCGTATTCAAGCAAATAGTTGATTTCCATTATCTACCTCTATGGTCTCCTGCCTTCCAAAACTTTCATCTTTTTAAATCCATCATCAAGCAAAAAGTATTTCATCCAGTGTTGCCCAAAAATTAAAACCAGTATAAGACAGATAAGACCTGCGTTGTTGACGTCATTTTATCTTTTTTTAAACTTCCCTAAACAAAGCTTTGAACCTCATGTTGAGAGATTTGATCTTTGAGGTGCAAGATCAAATAAACAAGACAAAGCTATAAAGTATCTCAGAATTCAAAGTGGAAACAAACTTCACCCCAGAAACCAATTTCTGAAACTGTTGACTGTGTAGATGCTGATTGCAAAATTTGCTGAGTTTTTCTGAATTGCCCTTTAAATGAAGAGGAATTAATGGAGGGGGATAAACAGAGTCAGTCAGGAGCCATTAATCCAGCCTGGGCAAAGTCCTGCTCATCCGACTGATCCTGGGTCAGACCTGAGCTGTCTATCCATTAGGAAGGTCTACAATGTAAATAGAGTAGTGGATTGATTCTCTCTGGTCTGTGCTCACATTCCAACCAAGTTGCCTATAGTTACCCTCACCATTTTCAAATTATTGCATCTTAAGACCCGTTTGATGTTAAAGCTGTTTCAATAGGGTTAACACAGCAAAACACTGGCTAGACTTAATACAAGATATGTCAAACACAATTGCATTTACTGGCATTACTGGTGAAATGTCTTACGTGGTATCTATACCTAAGCCATAGTATGTTTAAAACGTTGCAAAACTATGGATTGCAAGACAACTAAGGAAGTGGCTCATCAATACCTGAACGAAGTTGTTTGATTCGTCCATTGCTGCTGTTGATGTCCACAGGCAGGAAGTCCTTGAACCAGGTGATCTCCGGGTCAGGGTTCCCACTGGCAGCACACAGCATTGTGGCAGTTCTTGTGCGCTCCACCACCTTCAGCTGAGGGCCCATGTCAATGGTGGGGAAGCCGTGAGGAATCTGGTTTTCTGTGGAATGGGAAACACAATCACATTCATCAGAAGCAGAAAGGAATTATTTATGAAACGTAAAGTAATAGCACTGGTCTGAATGCAATGTGTGCTCGCCATGAACTGGGGTGGGAATTGGGAGCCAAAGTAATGCAAAGACCTGCAAAGAAATTCCGCAAAAAAGTTGTATTAGTTTACTGAATCAATTCGCTGATCAGATAAAAAGCCTACCTGTGCAGTAACAAGATCAAAAGCATGGCAAGCTTAATCTGAAAGAAGCTTGTTTAGTGTTCTGTTACAACATATGGACACAAGGCTTTAAGTTTTAGGCTTCAAGCTTTATGTTAGCTTTAAATCTATACTGAAGTTTGTTGAGTAGTGATAAAATTCGCTTACAAATAAATTCTAGCATGAAAGGGTTAATGCACTGAAAACATTTACTGTTTGCAATTTATTGATGTACAGCTGAACTTCTTTTTGGAAACTTTATTCCAAGATATTTAAGTTTTTTTAGTACCTATATAAGAAAATAAATTAAGTAAAGCGGTCTTAATAATCATCAATAATTCTATTATAAAACTAAACAAAAACAATTGGGCAATGCTGCAAACATACGGTTAATATTAAAAATAAAGACGGTATGGCTACTAAACTAGCTGAAAATTCATCTTTGCAGCTCAAGCATTCACACGAATATTTGGATGAAAGCCCAGCATGCGTAATATTTACACTCGCAGCAACCACAACATTGAAGCAAAATCACACTCTCTTTGATGCCAAGGTGAATCAAAGAGCAAGGCAGAATGATTTATATTGAGACAGACCCATGAATGTCACATACATTTCAGTGTAACATGGGTTAGGTTCTCTCATCAAGCAATCAACAGACATCAGTGGATTACTGTCTACCTCTAAACGCATTCAGAACTAAATTGCTGGTGTACTAATTGTTAGAGCTGCACACAACACGTCAAAGAAGCAGAACTGAATATCTCCCACAAAAGACATTGACTTCAGATTTAATACCAGTGTTCCAGGACAATGTAAATCAAGCATGTGTGACACCGTGGGCAAACCACGAAAAGGTTATTTCACGAATCGCTAACTCTCTTATGAAAACATCAAATAGAGAATAATTTAGGGGGTGGGAAATGCTGCTTATTCATAGATACTTATTTAATTTCAACAAAGAGTCTGAACAATAGAGAACCTTTTAGTACACACTAACTCGCAATACGAGTTGTGCCTCATTAGGAAGCAAAAAACAACAACACTTTTTTGCCATTTGTGACCTTCAGTAACCAAAGAAGTGGCATTTGTCATGTACTGAGGTGTACAATCTGTCTCTGAGTTCTTGAGAGGGGTCAACTACCTGTACAGGTGTGGGCTGCATGATCAAACCTGTTTCTGAATAAACAATGCAATATTCTTTCTTGAAAAGTACATCACTATGCATGATGAAGCCAGCAAGCAAGAGAGAAAACAAAGCACAAACTTCTGAGGGGAAACCAATTGCTTTTATCTCAGCAGAGTGTAAAATTTTTATTTTATATAATATATTTTAGGCTCGCTAATCAAGTGTGCAAAAACTGAGGAGAAATACACAGCAAGCCACTGGCATTGCGATGAAGCAACAGAAAAAAAATCGTATGATCTTTTACTAGTGCCTTGCACAGCAAACTGTGCTATTACGAGCTTTCGAATAAAAGGTTCACACACACTTTTTGTGTGGTAACGTTTGGTTTATTGCTAATATTTTGCTGCTTAGTATCGTTTATAATGATGACAGACCCTTCATAATGAGCACAGCAACTCTGGGTAAAAGAAGCATTTAAAACATTTTGAGAATGGCTTACATTTATTCCACAAAAGAATACAGGTAGGTAAAAAACTGATGGTTCGGCTACTGCATGGCCTTAAGAAATACACCATTATCTGTTCCTAAAAGCATGTGTCACTTAAATTTTTTTGTAAATCCAATCCTTGTGTGTTGATAAAATGTCAAGCAAGAATTCCATTATGGGGAAGAAAAGGTAAGAGGGGGAAAACTCTACAAAACGCCCCACTCCATCCTGAGTCTCTGACGATTTGCACAACCTAGACGTGGGCGCCGCAGCAGATGGTGGTTTGAATTCAAAAAACCTGCCAATGCTACTTTCATTGTTTCCTCCAAGCAGTTATGACAAGGTGCTTGGCTTCAACTGGGTGAAACATTCCATGAGTAATTGGGATACCATCTTGTAAGGAGCAGAGAGAAACTTGAGAGTGTATAGAGTAGAAAGTGAGGGAAATGGTTAGAGATGTTAAAATGTTTCACTAAGCAGTCAATATAAATGTTCCAGTGCACTGAATTTTACAGACAGTGACGTCATGTTCTGACATTTGTGTTGTGTTGTGTTGTGGGAGTTGTGTTTCACTTTTATTGAGAGCTTATGAGCAGCCTGCTGAGGTCATGGTACACAAGAAGCAAAAAAACTGACAATTATAGACAAAGATAACAGGCTCAAATTTGTATGCCACGTCAACACCTTATTTTATATCAAGTTACTTTAAAAATGCAGGTTGAGCCTACTGGCTTTTCAGAAACAAAGTCTTGGCAGCTGAATTGTGGTACGATTCAGTTTCGTGACAAGCACCACACCTGATCGTGCCTGGATCATTTTCAACTCCCTGTGGGTTTTCACATGGAATCTGTACTGTGGGTGTGGACAATTTTCTCCAACTTTTTTGGTCAAACTTCAATTATATAACTATACGAAGAATTTAACATGACACAGTTCAACAAATTTACATTTACTCATTTGGCAGACGCTTTTACCCAAAGCGACTTCAAGGTTCAAAGGTAATTTCAAGGTATACATTTTTATCAGTACTTGAACCCGCAACCTTTGCACTGCTAATGCAATGCTCTACCAGTTGAGCTACAGGAACACCAATTTCATGATGTTCATGTACAATCGATGGTACCAACACAAAAATTAAATGTATTGTGTCTAGATGAACAGTTTTACACCACAAGATTAAAAGGCACATCATGCCATTTTAAATAAAGCTGCTTTCTCAATGCTCAAATGTTACTTCTTTCTTTACCCTATACACTTCCTGCTTTCTTTCTGCCTACCAACATATTAAAAATTCCTCTTCTGCTACACTTCCTGCAATGCTTTATACAGTAAGCCCAAGCAACCCATGATTCTTGTGTTAAAACTTACATTGATACCCTGACATGCGAGTGAGCCTTAGAATTTTCTGCTGCTTATACAAGTTCTGTACGTTCTTCTGGCTCACACAGAAATTATAATCAAGACGTTTTGATAACATCCATCAACAGGTACCACACATACATCAGTACCCAATCAAATTTCCTTTCTGAATGGGAAATCTACTGTTGCCATGCAGAGGGTATTTAATGAGACCTTAACAGAGCGATAAGCCCTTGCAGCCCTTCCAGATGGCAATCTACTGTATTATCTCTTCAACTGTGGAAGAAGGCCAGAAGCAGCCAAGCTATATTGAAGCGTGACCATAAAAAAAGAAGCGAACCATAAATCCATCTATAATCAGTTCCATGAAAATAAAATGGGACATTGTTCTCCACAAAGCAGTAAATTACACACCAAGACTCATAAGTGATCGGATAAAGGTGCCAACGACTGACAAAAAAAGTGTGTCGTGGCACAACACAGCAAAATGACTGCTATGAGAACAACAATCTACTTTCAGGTGAACAAATTAAAGGACACAACGGCTGAAAGTGAAAGGGGAACAAGCAAATGTTAAAACTAGGGTTTCTATAAAAGTGTTTTAGAGTTGCACAGGCATTGTGTCCTCAGTGTTGGGTCAAAGCACTGGGGACAACATAAACATTACAGTAGAACAGACATGGGGATAGATGCTAGTTCACCGTGGGAGGATAAAAAGGGCACTGGAGGACAGGAGGGGTACATGCCAACCTCCTGCCAGCTCCAATTACTAAGGAGAATAGAGCATTACACACGGGTGATGGGTCTAATCAGAACCCCGCAGAAGAAACAAGCCTCTGTCCCCAGACCCCACTGTGAAACCGCCTGAGTGCTCTCCACATTCACGTCAGGCAGAGTTATTCTCACCCTGAACAAACATGTTGCTGCAGAAGAATATGCTCTGAAGATGAAGCACCAAGGGGAACTCATGCAGATATTAAGCAGCTCTTCTGAGAAACATCATGAATGTTAATATCCATGAAGTATGTGAAGGTGAAGCATGTCAAATGCCTCCTACCTAAATAATTATACTGTGGCAAGACGCGTTTGAACACATACTGCCCTAGCAGATTTTTAGAAATAGACTCTTGTTTAAGAACGCCAGCATTCCATTAAGTCTCAGCAGTTCCTTAGAAACAAATGTTCTTGTAATTGTCATAAGAGTGTGTTGGAGTGATAGATGATAACAATTAAAGCTGACATCTCTTTTGATGGAGGGAGATGGAGAGTAATCTGTAATGATATATGACAACAGCGCACCGTTCATTTGCCTACATCTCAATTTTAAGCGACTGTTTAAAGTCCAGGTTTGTCATGCTAGCACATTTTACAGTCTTCATCTTGATGAAAAATGTATTACTAAGGCACCGGTTCAATTAAATTCAAAACCATTAAAGGTGAAGGGTGCAATTTCTGTCAACAGAGCCACCAGTTGAAATTGAAAAAATATGAATTGGGCCCACATTTGTGAACACAAGCAGTACAAATCTGTGTATGCAAAAGGTTTTTAAGATTTATTCTATAATACTTAGCATTAAATTTATGTACTTAAATAGTACATAAATACTAAATAGTTTTCATAAATAGGAGCCTGTTTTTGAACCGTTTCTAAAATGCATGTTCCACCCTGCCCCTATCTGCCTTTGTTTCATTACAGGTAGTTCCGTCCCTAATTTACACCACTGGCTGAACCAGAAGCTGTCAGCCCTCTCAAATAAACAAAGAAACGTTGTAAAAGCACCCAAGAGACAGTGTTTACATCCTTCATTCAGCTTACAAATAATGGTTTACCTATATCATATCTGTATATTAAAAAATGAATAACGTATGTTACCATTGAAAAACCACATAAACTTTACACTTAAATAATATCATACTTTTTCATTCTTAGTGGTTATGAAAAACATCCTAAAGAATCAGTTGGCAGGCACTGCGTCTGAACAAAAGAGTATTCACGCTAGATGAGATCAGTGTTAGGTGATATCACTGACAGCCTAGATATCAATGGGTCAAACAGAACACTGCTTTGTCTACATGCTGATGTAAGATAACATTTACATGATATTACATTTGCATTTTAGAGACATGATGGCGTTTTTTTTTTAACTATTCCAGCCAGACATCATTTAGCTTATGAAGACTATACTTAGAATTAGGCTTAACCTTGTGATCAACTGTCAACATAGGCGGTTTAACTTAACTAAAATTAAAATGTCAAAAATAACAGACCAGAAAAACTCTGAGGCAGCAACTCTATGCATTTTATACATGTGACTCATTATATAGCATTTTCTAAATAAGTTCCATTAGCATGTTATTAGGCCAACAGCCTTTACACCTACGTCTTAGGGTAATGGAAAACAGCCATTACCACCTTAAAATGTCTAAATATGCAGTTCACTAGTTTTCAAAACTTGAGTGTAAAGCGATTATGTAGCTAGTCAGGAGGTCAGATCTCCTGCCACATTCAATTTAATTGAGAGCAGAAGCCGTAATAATCAACAGTTGCCTGAAACATTCTCAGCATTTTAAAAGGCATAACTGGCCACAGCTGGCAGTGCAGACCTGTGACCTCACAGACATATGCAGTAAACAATTCAACGTGTGTAAAGGGGAACCGCGCCCTCGAAGCTGCAGCGTATCGTCTGCAGTATTTCACAGCACGCTGTTTATCTAAGTCGGGAGCAGGGAAAGAGGTGTAATGCATGCCATGACCTTTGAAATAATACACTTTTTCTTGCTGCGCAGAATATTCAACCTCACTTCTCAACCGGCAGTCACTTAATCAATATTGGGCAGGTGTGGTGTTGGCCTCTCCCTCTCTATATACCAATGACTGTCTTTCTGTTTTCTCTGTATCACTCTCTCTTCTGTGTGTCCTCCAGCTTCTTGTGTCTTCAGATGATCTACAGCTCTGCCATGGGCACATGGTTGTTATTTATGCTACAGAACACTGGTTTGGACATAAGAGCACATGTGTGACCCATTACCAGAATCGAAGGGTGATCTGTTCGCTGTACTCAAGCGCAACGGTCCGTGTCACCTTGAGCGGCAACAGCCACGTGGAAATCACACAATCTGCTATCTGTTATGGCGCGTCTTAGGGAACAAGCTCAGCCCACCTACAGGCATTCATGTCTTTAGCAAAACCTTGTGAAATGGCTTGACAAGCAGTTTTCTTGACATACTGTCTATTGTAACAAGCTAGTTGTGCAATAGCATCTGATTGGACAAAAGTCTGTGCCTTACAGGATATAACATACTGTATATAGTGCATGTGTAAGACTCATTTTTGCTTGGTAGTGCTGGGAGACTGTTAATTTTAAATGTTTGTTTGCTAATGTTTAGGAGTTGAGCTACACAGGAAAACAGGCCACAAAACATATAGACGACCACAAAGCTAGTAGACAAGGACTAAAAGCCCCAAAAGTCTTATTTTGTCATTAAAAGATAAAAAAAAAAAATGGCAGTTCTTCTCTGCCAGATTGTGCGACAGCCTTTACTTATTCTTTCAGTCTGATAGAAAGAATAACACAGATCAAACACACAAACTTCTGTTAACACATTTCCACTGTAGCCTGAGCTACAGATCTCTGACACTACACTAATTAAACTGTGAAGATCCGCTAGATAATACTCTATATCTGCCACACCCACACACAGAATCTTTCAAACTTTGAAGCATTGCCAATTTCCGTTCTGTCATGGTTTATTGCCAATGACATCTTTTAATAGGTGGATGACATTTAATAAATTTGGTTATAAAAAAGTTTTAATGAAAACCTGTGTCCTTTATATTTGTATTATGTTGAAACCATTTAAAAAACCAATCAGGAACTCAAGGCCATTTTATATTGTGAATATGCTGGCACAAGGTGCACATCGTGCGTAACATCCTTTTATCACGGCTTTATTTACAATACAGCACAGGGTCTTTTGTTTAACCCAAGAATTGTGACTATTTTTGTTCAATATCGGTGCAGAAAATATGAAAAAATGACTGTGATAAACTGCTCTCCTCAGGTCAATATATCAATTTTGACAGTGCAACTACTTGTGCCCCACCTGCTCGTTGGACTAGATTAGTCCATTTGTTTAACTCATTCAACACCTATGATCCATTCAGCCTAAGGCTATGCTGACCAGACTGCTGGACATACAACTCTAAGTGTGAACTGCTCCAATTACTCAGACCAGTAAGCATGGCCACCAGAGCCAAGGGGTTGCTTATCCACAATTACCAGACCAACATCAGTCAGTGAACAGCTACAAAGTATGACAGAGAAAACTGAACTAGCTCTAGAGACTTTATCAACATTTAAAGATTACTGAGGTCACTTGAAATGGGCCAAGCCCTGTTTCGCTCACTCACAAACACAAGCTAATGTGGTACAAAATGCTATAGCCACTGACTCCAATGAGATCTGACAGCTACAACCATGTTCTGTCAGGATTAATTACTGATGTTAGTCATAATAATAGAGAATTGTGGAAATTGTGATTAAAGCATCAACTGACATTAGATTTTGTATAAAATCCAATGTGTTTAACTGAAAAGTCCTTGAAGATGTGGCAGAAGATGCTGATAGCGAGGACTCCAGGTGAGTGATTCTACTCAGCCATATTGCACGAGTCCTTGGGAGAGGCTGTACTCGACAGACGCAGTTTGTAACTGTCAAACCCTCTTGATATACAGTGCTGGGCTTCAAGCCAGCAGATGGTGGGAGAAATTAAACTCGTGACATGAGCCGTTGAGTGGAGCTGAGGAAGCAGTTGGAGACCACACCTGCAGAGAAGTGGAGATCTTCGTGGCCCCTCCTGGAATGTGCATAAACAAATGCAGCCCTACCAGTGCAAGACCAGTTTATTCATTCAAGCAACAGATCTGCACCTGCCATTCATGACAGGAGAGAATTCAAATGCATGTTGCAATGAAAACATTGCAATGTGTGGTACTCAATGACAAAACGATGTTGGATGGTGGGCGGTATTTGATCTTTGCCTTTACTTCACTAGCTGGATACTTAACACCAATACTGCATAACTCTCATCCGGTGTTATTACTGGCTGAGGTTTGCAAAAACATGCAGGTTTCTTCAAAATGCTAATTCTGCAACTCACTTCTACAAGCAATGTTTGGCAATTATACCATCAGGTCGGGAGCACTTTGATGGACAAGGGCTGCAGGTGTTTTAGAAAGTACCTGTGGAGTTCTTGAAAGCAGAATCTAATGAGGAAACTCTATCCTCAACTAAGCAAAAAAAAAAAAAAATTCAGTGATCCTTCATTCAAAAGCATTCCTGTGGGTTCAGAGAACAGTGGAAGTCTTTCTAATTTTTCACTACATGATACATGAAAGCACACACAGTCATATTCATGTCAGTCAGAAACAGGACAAGACTACAACAAAGAGAACATTTTTTTCCATCAGGAAGGATTTTTAAATGGCACGTAGACACTGTTACTAAATATGGTTATCACTGCTTTTCAAAGTGCCTGATTGTGTTTAGTACATGGAAAGGTTAGTTGCAGACGAAAAAGCAAAGGTGGTTTTACTAAAAATTCAGGGTGCAAAGACAGGAGTAAATCCTGTTTCGTTCACTCACAGGGTGGTAATTTAAGGAATTCACTCCTGTCCTGAAATGCAGTTGTCACTCCCAAAGATTTGCAGTGTGTACTTGGCTCCAGACTATAAGTGCTAAATTACACCTTCTGTGATTTGGTCAATTATTTGGAAGGGAACTGAACTGAGTAATATGAAATGAGGGTATCTAACAAACTTCTCTGCATTCTGTCTTTGCTTCAGTCCTTGAGTGTCAGTAATGTCAAATCTCTCCGCTACAGTGAAATGAGGAGCAGAAATGGAGTGCAGCTAGACGGAGTCATTATGAATTCGCACAGAGGCCTGTGTTGGCATCTGTACAATGCGATTACAAGAGAGGCATGGCAAATTTTTATTCAACAGCTGTGAGCAACTAACGCCCACAACCTTGGTGCAATCGCAGCCTGGAAGTGAAACCTGTTGGTATTCTTCACAACATCCAGTTCAGACGTGGAGGCCCTAAAGGCATGTTACAATACATCAGTGGCCTTCTGTGTTAAAGGACTTTATCACTCTCGCTTCCAAAGCGAAAAGAGTAACTAGACAAACTAGTAATTACAGCCGAATTTCTTTCACAACTGCCATCTGCTTGAGTTGGAATCAACTGCGTACTGTTAGCATGAATTGTTTAAGGGATATGATTTAAGTAACCAATTAAAGAGGTAGATTCAGTGACTCACACTGTCCTAAGCTGGGAACGACCTGCTAAAATAGGTGGGGTGACTGTAGATGCCTTACTAAGTTCTAGTATGTTGAGAGAAGTCAGTAAACCAGGTCATTAAAGTTTAAAGACGTTTGTCTAAGGTGTAAATGTTTCATAAAGACAACTTCAGTATAGAACACTTTAGAACTAAACCAACCTATAATTCTAAATAAAGCTGCACATTTCTGCTCCAGTCAAATGGCGATAAAGATAAATGCGTTGTGTTTAAGCCTAACACAATTTCTATGATCCAAAGATGAGGTTTGAGAAATGATAGTATTTATGGCTCAGTTCCCCAAGACCACTGGAATGTGCCACAGAGGACATCCTTTACCAAGTCATTAAAGTACATCATTATCATTCAACTTCTCCTTTGTGCTAGTCTTTAAGT
Source organism: Yasuhikotakia modesta (assembly GCA_036877545.1). Taxonomy (NCBI): domain Eukaryota; kingdom Metazoa; phylum Chordata; class Actinopteri; order Cypriniformes; family Botiidae; genus Yasuhikotakia; species Yasuhikotakia modesta. The sequence continues at coordinate 4,877 of JBAJNP010003725.1, read as the reverse complement.
ATTGCTGTAGGACAGAAATGATGCATTGCTAGCTATGAACAACGAGCTATAAATAGAGTTCGTTCTGTCCTGCAGTATCATGTGGGTGTCCAGCTTAGCCTCTTCACAGTGACAGCATCTGAAACAGCCAACTGCCTACCATCGACATTGCACCTCTCCCTGTTTCCTAACATGGCCGAAGCTCTTCCCATAACAAGAACTTAAGACATGCCTTCATCATTAGAGAATGCTAATTACAGCTAACTGGTCTTTGTCTTCTCCTGTGAATGGGGTAAAAAAAGATTAAAGCGGCTTATGCTAAAGGCATATGTGTAATACACCAAGCACATGGTGGTGGGGGGGGGTTAACCATGAATGTCAAGGAAGCCTGAGGCAACTACTTGTTTTTAAATGAATAGATACTACATTTTAATATCTTTCAAAATTATGTCTTCAAAATGTACACATCCAAACTTTAATTTAAATTTATTATCACAATTTGTTATCATATAAATATAACAAAGTGACAGGACCCTTGAGCTTCTCTCAAATCACGGTTTACACCCCAAATGCTACAAATGTGTTTAACTATTAACACAAAGAAGCTAGCAAAGAAGCTTGGTGAACACACCAGCACACCACACTTCAAAAAGATAATAACATAAATGTAAAATCTAATGTAAAATCAATGTACTACATCTATGTCTAACAACAGTAACAAAAACTATTTCCAAAACAGCCATAGTGCTGCTTACACTACAACACGGCCTATTTGAAACGCTTCCAGATTTGTAATCCTGGTAGTGTTTAAACTTTAATTGCAAATCCTGTAACAATAAATGTTTCATCAATAAAAAACCAACAATTATCAGAGATATAGTCAGAGACATAGTCTGGCAGGTAATGTACATGCTCTGAGACACTGTTTAATTATTTTTAGATTATTTTTAAATGGAGTAAAATAGGATAGGATTCATACAAAGAAGCAAACTTAAAATATTACAGTTACATTACATTACATTATATGTTTTTACTTAAATCAATTGCCAACAGAGGCACATGGACTTACCCTCCAGCACAGTGAGTTTAGCACTGATGTTGATTTCTCCCAGGCTGTTGGTGGCTGTACACTCATAAATGGCCTCATCTCTGATTGTACGCAGTGGCTGGATGCGGAGAACTGAGCCCGAGCCGTCATCAAATTCAATTACCTGAGAGAGAAAGAGAGTTTACAGTCAAAGCCTTTTCTCTCCACGTTCACAGCAAACCTATAAATCTTCAAAGAGCAGATGGTAATTAAACAGAACACTTTCAGCCAACAACAACAGTCTTCAGTAACTCTCATATAACTGCAACCAATGCCCAAGAAGGATATTCTGATAACATTTTGATAACATTAATATAACATTATTTCCACAGTTCACAAAAGGTATTTTTTCCACAGATTTTAAACAAGAGAATGTGTGATTGATGTGGCATGGAGAACGAGGAGAGTTGTGTGAATTTGCCTGAAGCAAGGAATGCGTTTTATTTGGAAGCGTTTTCTCTGGTTCCAAACACGCTCCGATATCACTCCATCACCAGCGCGACGTAACATGCAAATGCCTGTTTCAATGAAGCATGAATCACTTCTTCCTGTACTTATTTGCTTATTTTTCAATAATTTATCTTGCGCTAAGACATTTGCAATGTCAAAAAATAAACATATTGCAACAACTTCATAGTGGAATGGTGACCGGCCACAAATGTGGTGCTATAGGCCTAAAGGCAACAAGGTGTGGGCAGGGCAGTAAAACTGCACACTTATTATAACTCAATATATAAACCTGCTGTAAATGGCTACTGTACACTCCTAACAGGTAGAAACCAGGGTTAACTGCCTCAGTTAGGTGAAGAGAAAGGTTGGGCAACATAGCTGAAAAACAATTCTCTCTATGTATTTCACATTTAACACACATCTTTATAAGTACGTACTGGCTTTAAACTAGGTTTGGTACTTCAAGTGACAGTCCTCACAGCAGGAAAATAATGGTACTCCCTAATGACCCCAAACCAACATGTGGTCATTCTACCCCCAGTTCATGCAGCCACTTCAAATCACAAGTCAAACCGTAATACAGAGAGGACAGGAAATAATGAGGATTTGGAGGGACAAAAGAGGGAGGTGTGAGGTGTCTGTTGGCAACAGAGAAGAACATATCAATGTAAGAGTGTAGGTACAAAAATAGAGTTGAGGGAAAGAGTGCTGACAGGGAGTAGTAAGGCATCATGGGAAAGACACTGACATGACAAGGAGAGGCAGAGGAAGACAGTTAGTCACCTCAAAACGCTGGGAGCTAACTTTCTTTCCCTTCTTCATCCATGTGATCCGAGGCTTGGGCTCACCCGCTGCTTGGCACACAAAGGATGCCACTCCTCCTGAAATCCCCGTCTGGTCCTCTGGAGATTTGATAAAGTTTGGCAAGCCTGGAGAAGTGAGATGGAAAGCAGAGAGAAGGTTTAAAAATAAACAGAGAGAACGCAGCCATTAATTCGTGAATTGCGGTCAGAAAACCATGTTAAAGTAGTTAGTCACGCATATCGGTTACACTGGAACAAAGTTAACAACAGATTCACTGTTGCCACAACACCTGCAGTTGAGCCTGAGAGAGGTTTTAATGGTCTCTTCTCATGAAAAAAAAGAACATGCTGAACAGTTCTAATCTTTACATCATTCTGATTACATAAGCTTCAGGCTTTGTTATTAGTTAATAGTGACTTCAGTTTTAAATTTGCTCCTATTCCTCTCACCAAGCTATTGCATGACTGCAAGACCTCTCACAAAGCTATTGCATGACTTTCAAGAACACAGCTCATGAAAAGATCATTTTTATAGCATTTTCTTTTCATTTTCTAATTTGCTGCTTGACAGACATGGAATTTTCATTTTAGGCAAACAATTCTTCTAATGGATACCGCACCATTACGAAAATGCAAAACAGGCACCATTACTGCGATTCAAAGGCCCAATGCAGTTACACATTTTCACACAAAAACACAAAAGGAATAAAAGAATTTATTTCTGAATTCAAAAGGGGAGATTATATAGTACTGAACTGTTGATAGGACCGGTAGCTAAACAACCTCCGAGCTTGTTTTAAAAACAGACCAGCCACAGCACGCAGCGGTGCATGTTTTTTGGGATAGCAGTTTCACGCCCTGCATCTTTGTCACGCATTTACAATACAAACAACAATGGGGCATGTTTCATCACTGCTCTGGCTGGGTAGGGCGGCGTGAAGATAAAGACCCACACGTACCGCCTGAGTCAGTTCAAACGCGTAATAGCTTGTTTTGGAAGAACATCAACAGCAGATCTGGTAGAGCGGGACCACTTGGCAGAGGCACGGCTACTACGCAACATTCCGAGGAAGTTGTGGGTGATGGGGTAAAAGGTGAATCTCACGGAACACGATAGGAAAATCTGTATTCTTAGATATTAAAAAAGGCAAAAACCTGTAAGCTGGCTTGTTTATAGCTGAAGTATTTCTTATCTCCTAGCACAACAAGATTAATGTAGAGTAAGACTTATAGCACCTTATGTAAGTGTGCTAGTCTGCATCGACAAATTACATAAACATGGCGCATCTTAAAGGTGCAAAGGAAATAAGAAAAATGAAAATATACCTGAAATTTATTTCTGGAGAAATTTCCCCCCTTAGGATACTTCAATCATGTACCGAGTTACTTTTAACCTTTTAACCTTTACCTTTAGTTAACATGCTTGACTATAAATTGTGTGCTATGCTTGCAAATTTTAGGCCCTGGTAATGTTTAGATAATCTAAATTGTACAAAACCTTTATGAGTGCATTTGCTTGCACCACCACAAAATACGACCCTTTCAGGGGCCAATATTTTGAGATGAGATGACCATCAACTATTACTCATTTTACCACAACATAGGACCAATAAAAGGATCTTCACCTGTAGGCATGTAAAAACCATCTCACACCAATTCACTTTCCTTAAACATGAAGCAGAGATACAACCAAGACCCTAAAAATCCCTTTTCACCTCATTTCAATTCATCACCCCCCATGATTTTTTTAATAACATCTGAGATAAGAGAAGGAAACCCAAATTACGAAATCCATTATTAAAATGAAACATCTTCAGTGGATCATGGTGCCCTAGCTGGAAGTCCACGGTGGGAATCCAATCCTCTCTTAGTCTAAGGAGAGATAAATTACGGTGGTGGGACTACATGCGGTAGTTCATATAACGTTCCTGGTTGGAACAAGCTGAGGGAATGCACTGCAACTGTGTCCTTCCTCCTTTGTACTCCAGGATCTGAGAGGTAGCACTGAAGACAACAAAATCAATAACTAGTTAACATAACATAGGACCTACAGGCGGGGTGCTGGAGTCCTGACTAGCAGGGAGGAGGTTTGTTAAATCTCTACAGTGTGTCAGGCAGCTGATAAGAGAAGCTTTTTGGAGATGGGATGGTTGAAGCTGCCCTTGCTCTAGGACATAATCCCCTCTGGAGCTTCATCTGAGAAGAGGCACATCTGTGAGACTGTTTGTATGCATGCACCTTTATGAGTATTCATTGTGAAATCTAAGTCAATGTGTTCCTCGCTGGCACCCCTCTGACCCACAGGACTATTGGTTGGCCTGACATTTAAATGACATTTACGTGTCTGTTCCCCTGGAGACTGGTTTGATTGGCACAGCAGAGCAATGCATACCCCCATAAAAGCTCTTTCTGTCACTTTTACCTCAGATATACCCCCACAAGAGAGACGAAGGTTGTTGAGTGCTAACGGCCTCTTGCTAATAGCAGTCACTGTTAGCTACTGGTAGATTCATAATAAAACCACAACAAGTTTCTTCAGAAAAGTTTCTTCTTATTTC
>JBAJNP010003724.1:21983-37609 GCA_036877545.1 Yasuhikotakia modesta | reverse complement strand
AAGATGAAGAGACAAACCAACTTAGTGATGTTGTGGAAGTTTTTTGCTGCATAATCTGAATAAAATTGGTTTTAATGGTAGTGCAATACTGCAGTGAGAGCTGCAATCTCATTAACTGTAATATTAATGCACAGACAGTGCATTTTAAGGTTGAAGACGATACAGTAACCAGCTGCCCAAACGTCTTTGGCAAATCAGACTTCCCATGTTACACTTTAGCTGTATGCTACATGCAACATTTTTGGTACATTGAAATTCTACCCTAGTTTCTAAACCAAATAAACATTTTAAGATGTTTTCAGGATATGGTAGTTTACAGTTACAGTTACATATTAAAACAAAATCAACAAATGCATGAGGGCCAGTCAGTCCGGAGTCTGTGTGAAAATTAGCATAATGATACTGTATACAGTAGCACCGTAGCACTGTACACAGCAGAATTTAGATTTCTGTAAATTACTGTTAAACTCATCACACACACACAAACACACACACACACTAACAGGGGGCACATTAAGGGTACAGCTAGCAAAAAGTGCTTCTTACCTTCTTGGAGAAATTCTTAAGCGGTGATTTAATGCAGTTTCCCATAATAAAGTCCCTGCTAATTTTGCGACTGCAAAAGTCAGAGTGGTGGCATGCATGTGTGTGTACCGCTGCATGTGTGTGTGTGTGTGTCTCCATGCATGGATTACGGCTGGTGAGATGAGTTTTGCAGGCTTATCTTCTAGGAAAGATGGATTTGGGAAGAAAGATGATCCGGGTGGTGATGCAGGAAGTCAAGGTGTCAGGAAGGGAGGAGGGAAAACAGAGAGAGGAAATGGAGAGGAAAAGTGGAAAGAGGGATTAGAATAAGGAGACATGTTTCTCAGTATGAAGGGCTGCTGTGTGAGAAAAGCCAAGATTGCTGGTTCACTTGCTCTCTCTCTCTCACTCACACCCTCCCATCATTTCCCCTTTTCCCTCCTGGTTCACTGTTTTTTTCTCATTACCTCTGTCTCTCTCTCTCTCTCTGTCTCTCTCCCTCCCTCTCTCTCTCTCATCTCTCAGCTGCTCAGTTCTAAACTCGTCCGTCCAAACAAGCCAAAAACAGACAAAGAGGCTCGTAAAGACAAACGTATCACCTTCCCTCGAGCAAAGATGCTGGAGACAGTAATCCACACACACACGTGTGCACGAGCGTGTACAGTCGATTACATGCATACGGATGTGGGGCTATGTAGCTAAAAATACCTCACACACACACACTTGGTTTGTAGTCATGCTGTCCGGTCAGGGCAGTGTCAGAACACAGACAGGTTGAAACACGAAAGGTGTCTGTGAGGTGGGGTGGGATAGGCGCGGATGTACATGGGCTGCCAAATCACGGATCATTGTCCTGTCACCGCGGGTTATGAACAGGAAAACGTTCCCAGAATTCACCTTCTGAGCCGCCACTGTGTTTGGACCACCGTTCCACGTCGTAAAAGATCAAATTCATTAATAAAATCACATTGCATACATTTCTATTGTACACCAATTAAGACTACATATAATCTTAATAGTTAATTTTTTTTGTTCTTGTCAGAAACCTTTTTGGAGACAGAAACATTTCTAAGACAAAGTTGATAAAATCTGTGAAGGAGAAACCTCAGAGGAACCTCCCAGCAACCTCTCAACAACCTCTGAGTCCATCAATATCGCTGCTATATTCACATTCAACCTTCCTGGTTTAATTCTCTGGTGATCTTTTTGGGTTACTCATGCATGCATCTCTCTCTCTCTCTCTCTCTCTCTCTCTCTCTTTCTCTCTCTCTCTCTCTCTCTCTCTCTCTCTCTCTGTTGGTGAGGATGATTCATCACAAAGAACTCAGCCTCTTCACCGGAGGCTCATTGTGAACTTCAGAACACATCAGAAATCAGAACCAGGCGCCGTCCGCTCTCATAATGTCAACTCAGTAAGAGAACACGCACCAGCAGCGCAGGAACACACACGCGCATATCAAACACACACGCATGTATCCGTACGTGTGCTGAAACAGACTGTTGCAGCCGTGTGCAGTCATCACAGAACCGTATGCGCACATGCACAAATTCACACACAATAGTTACTTAACTTTACCTCTGTCCCAGCTAGCAGGAATTGTTCTCATGTTCTTTTAAAGTTCCTTGAGTAACATTTTTTAAATATTATTTGTCCTATATCAAAACATTATTTTTAAGTAGTCATTTAAAACATTACAGAATGTTAAAAATGTTTCAATTGTGTTCTTTTAACCAAACAGTCATTTTAATACTTGTGTACTTTTAAAATAACATTTTTGACCTGTTTGTGACCTACTGAAAACATTAGGGAAACTTTTTTACAACCTTAAATTGTGAGCCTGGGTAGCGCTTACAGGAATGTACTGGGGTTAAATAAACAACCAGTTATAAATTACACTCTGGGTTAGTCAGAACCTGTTTAGCCGGCGTGACAGTACTAGTACGTTTATGTTATTTTAGTGACATCATCCGTTCCATCCAATCATACGCATCGCTGTTCATTTTGCAAATCAGTGACAGAGTCACTGAGTGTTAATCTGATAGATTAGAGAATGTTTAGGTTATGACAGTTCACATACATGTGCTTGAAACAACTCCAGTCGTCATGCTAACATGAATTAGCTGCGCTCATCCTGTCAACAAGCATCTCCCAAACTCCTCCTCCAAAGTCTGTCAGCAAACCTGAAGGTGTAAAATGATTGACAGGAGGAGAAATGATACTAAACACACAGCCACCACACTCACATTTTGTGGTTTACAGTCTTTACAGGCTAAGATCACAATAATTTACTACACGCTGCAAAATTACTCACATATAGTCTGTTAATTTGTACAATATCTTTTTTAATGATTATTATGAGACACTAGAACTATTTTATTTTCAGCCACCAGAAACTAGTCATTTCTGCAAACCACATATTGTATGGAATTATTTATTCTTTGGGACTTTCTTAAAACAAGCCAAAGATTTAAAAGATATATATTTAAATGCTTTTAAATGTTTAATCTGATTTTAAATATTAAGCAGGTTATTCACTTTGACACACATGTTGGTCTTTCAAAGGGAGATTTCTCTTGAAATATTCATTCACATGCTTCTATGGGCATGAAAAATGTATGAACACTTCAGAATTGTAGTTTTTTCTCCTCATGTGTGTTCTGGTGTCACTCTGTTTTTCACTTCGCTTGACTCTTCACACTCGCTCTCGCTCTCATCAGGTCCCCATGAAATCAAAACTCACATTTATTTTCCTTTTAGGAAGTACTTCAGCGTTTGTTGTAATTGAGTTTTCTGTGCACATCATTATTTTTGCAAAATTCACATGCCCATATAATTCCTAATCAAAAACATGAACCCTCCCTCTCGCAGCATCTATTCTGTTGATAATGTATGTGTGAGGGCGGGGTTATGTTGACTGTCCAATGGGAGCCAGTTTCTTTCCTCCCCAACTTCCAATGATCCAATCAATGACTTTCATGGTGACATTAACGCTTCTGATCTTACTGTGTTTTATATACTATCATATATATTTAACTTTATATACCCATACTGTATGTTAAAATTGGTTTCAATTGGTTTTTTTTGTTTGTTTGTTTTTTCTCCTGAGCTACAGGGAGATGAAACCTCAGAGTAATGCGGCGTTCCTGAGATGTGCCAAAAAAAGGAATTTCAAGGTCTGTTCTGTCTTCCCCTCCATTAAACAGACTGAGAGCGGCTTAGAAATCCTGCGATTCCTCTCCAGCAGTCCATGGGCGAATAAAAAAGCACATTAGCTTCTATAAATAGCGCAGGACTTTGAAATGTATTGAACACAGAAAATGACGACATTGCTTGTATTGCTTATTCACAAATCCTCCTTCGCTCATCTCTGTAACATCCCCCCGTTTGCTCCCCCCCCAGACCCTTGCAAGGTCGGTCTGACCCAAGTGGGCTGAAGGGGGGGGGGGCGTAGGAGTGACAGAATGTTCCAGAAAAAGCCAAAAGAACGAGATGAAAATGAAGCCATAAGCGCAAGAGGAGAGCTCGAGTGAGTCTGTATCACCTGGAACGTTGCATCTTTCTTACATAACACATCAAAGTTTGTGATGCTTGCCCCTGTATCATCTTCACTTCCTGTTTTCATCACAGCAAAAGATGGCAGTGAGCTGACAAACTGACAGAACATCATTTTAAAAGTGATATTGGCAAACAACGTTTACCTAACATTTTCATTGCATAACAAATGTTATTTAAATGTCCTAGGAATGTTCAAAACGTTCATTTTGGTTGTATTTAAACATTTAAATTTTGTAACGTTTCTAAAACGTTTCACTAACAACTTAAGAGTAACATTTTTAAAACGATATATAATGTTAAAAACATTCTGCTAACATGCAAGAGCATTTTTAATAATGATATTCTGAGAACGTTCCCTGTTAGCTGGGATAACTGAGCTGCAGTCCTGCACTGCTAAGTGCAGATTAGCTCGTCTTTGGCCCGACAGATATCTCAGATCTCCTGTTTTACAGTGAACAACGCATCAACGGTGTTTTTGATATATACAGCACATTTTCAAAACTGGGTTAGTGGCATAATTTGTTGCTATCAGATATAAGCCAGGTCAAGTGATGCCAGTGTTAGGATATTAATCTTTTCTGCCTCGAGAGAGAGAGAGAGAGAGAGAGAGAGAAAGATTGTGAGCAGAAAGCAGAGAACTTCTGCGACACACAGCGGCTAAAAGCAATTTTGACAAGAAAAACATCTGAAGACGACGCAGTCTAGCTACCTTTATGAAAGTAGTTTATACTGATATTTTACTTACAGAGCTAAATAATATTATTTTTGTTATATTTACTGATATTAATATATGAATGAATGATATTAATAATATATAGAAGCATTCTGTACTGTAGCGCAGGACTTCAGAACTCTAAACCCAAACGCACAGAACTAATTCATCACAAAAATGGCTTTGAGTATGTGAAATTGTTTTAATAAAGTACAGTCAGGGAACTCGCACGCTTGTGTTTTTTGATTAACAGTTGTTTGTATATATAAAATAACAGGTATTATTGCATTTAGAGTTAAATGCAGATAATCATAACAAAAGCAACAGATCGATCAAAGCTAGTCATTGTTCTCAGCAATGCCATGCTACTCTTCTATCCGCCCCTCAGCTTCACGGTTCTGAACTCCATGTGTGGGGCAGCTAATGGGTTTGGTTTTTTCTCAGCGGTACAAAAGACAGCTTTCCTCTTCTCTCTAATCAGGTCTTCAGCTGCTAAATTTAGCGCCTGCTGGCGGAGAATAATTTCTGTAGGGACTGTACGCAGGACGTGATGTTACATAAGGAAATATGAAACACGGCATTTGAGGAAAATCAATCCACTACGAGGAAGAAAACAGGCATGTCTCCGCTATAAATAAGATGGAGGGTTTTTTCTGGAGTTTTCTGTGCGCACCCGTGTGTGCAAACACATCGATTGTGTCATCATGTCATTTCAGGCTGACAATCTCCACAGGAAATGCTATTTTTCTGGGGGGTTTTGCACAGGTCTACGTTGAGAAGTTGAGGGCAAAATGTCTACGTGACATTTACAAGGCGAAGACTAATGATGGCTGGGAGGTGCATTAAACCAAGCAGAAGTAAAAAAACATACAGTCCAACACAACCAGGTTCCTGGCAGGACTGAGTTTCTGACTGGAACAACTGAGTTGGTTCTGAGGACTGTGGCGCTTGTCATTTTAATGGTGACTGATTAAATTGCTGTTCTTGTATAAAATGTTGCTAATTGTAATGACACAGTGCTAAAAAAAAGCTTTTAAGACATTTGTGAAACAAACATATAGACTATACATATAGACATATAGACATATACTCTTATATATAAGTGAAACAAACATATCATGGGTGATTTAAGCTTAGCTGAGCTTTCTGGACAAAACAGCCTTAGAAATTATGTAAATCTAAAAATCCTCCCATTTAAAAAATGCCTAAAGGCAAATATGATTCATAACTGAGCTAAATCAGACACAATTTGCCTTGAAGAATATCCTTAAACATACAAATGATTCATAATTTAAGGTAAATAATTTCCAAAAAGTCACTATACTGACTTTTTTCATGATTCAAGGTCTTCAACCAAAATGTTAAATCTATTTAATCAAGATTTTTAAGGTAGAAAACAATGTAATTTAATACATATTTAAAGGCTATAGAAGTGTCTAAAATACTAAAGACGTTTCTTATACTGTCAGTGTTTCATATTAAACCCAAACAGTCTGTGATGTGAGTGATATATGTGGACGTTAGTTATTGTTTATCACAGATATAACGCTGAAGACGAGAATGAAACTCGTGAAAATGTTATAGGTGATTGATGTTATACATCACACGGTCACATTTTAGACAGATTCAATAAAAATTCAGACGTTAAGCATGACATTATGCATAATTCAGTGTTATTATAATCTGACTGTTGAGAGATCACATCCCCAAAACTTGTGCTTTCCATGTAAAACCTTTTAAAACATCTCAAAACATTTGTTAAGTAACAGAAGTGAGTGAACATGAAGCCGGTGTAATTTTGTTGAATAAATGAAAGTATTCATGAGTAATTCATCATTTAGCTGAAACATTTATTCAAAGTGACTTTTGTTACACTTACAACAACAACAACAATTAGCCCTAGCAGGATTTGAACCTACAACCTTATAGTTAGCTGCTCATTAGTTAGTTAGTTCTCATTAAACACCTGTTGAATGGTCCACTCAGGTTTAAGGTTATACTTGCATGCAAACTGCTTCTGTATAACTTATTTTGTATGATGGTAATTTGACAGTAAGATTGTATCTATTAAACCCATGAGTTTAATTCCTGTTAACGTAATTCAGGTATCAAACAGATACTATAAGTCACTTTGGATAAAGGCAATGCTTCAGATAAACGACCAGTTAGTTGTTCAAACTAATAGTTAATGGTATAATGTACTAGTCGCCCTACCTGTCCAAAAACTGACTTGACTATAGGATGAAGGTCTGCATCAAGGGCGCCGCTGTACGCGCTGCCTCTCGCGGGCTGAAGCGGTGCTGATGTTGCAGCTGGACTGGATGTGAGACTTTGGTTCGAGCCGGTTCGAGCTCTGCCCTTCGTTTCAAAAAACAACGCAGCTTCCTCCGAGCGTTTGGAGAGAGACGGAGTCGGAGAAGGAGTCCGGCTGGTGCGGGAACCCCCGTGAAGTTGGACCGGAGGGTCTACAGCGTGGTGGGGTTTGGATGATCTGCGGTGTTCCTTGCCGTGCCGATCCGGTCCACCTTCCTGATAATACCCGTCCTCACTGCGGTGATTCTGGACCTTGTGTTCCCTTCTTCCAGCACCGCCGCCCCCGTTCCGGGCGTGTTTAGGTTGGCACAGGGGTCTCCGTGCGGTGGCATCGCACTCCTCGCTCCAGCAGGAGTCCTCATTGCCGCCTCCCGTGTGTCGGTGACCGTTACGGTGACTTGCGTGGTCGACGCGGTTCCCGGGTCTCCGGTTCGTCGGTGCCGCTGTGGTTTTGATCAGCGATGTGGTAGATTCGCTCTTGGGAATAAAAGAGCTCATTTTGATCTCCAAAGTGACAAACTCGTAAAGTTTTTCCGCTTAAAACGCACAAGCAAGGAAGAGTGTGGATTTGGAAACGCGTCCTTGGACAGGTGGGATGAGCGCGTAAAGGACTTTGGAGAGCAAGAGCGCGCTAAAGCATCACACAGGTCGCTCGGTCCCTCGTGACGCGGGATGTTAATGACCCCATTGAATTCAGCATTAATAAGGGTCTCTCTCTCTCTCTCTCTCTCTCTCTCTCTCTCTCTATTCTTTTCCTCTCTATCTGCCCTATCTTTTAAAGACTTTAACGGGATGCCAAAATATTAAATGAATGAGAGTGTGACGTATGTAGGCACAGACTGGCGCAGGTGTATTGAATACAGGTTTGTGAGACAGGGGTACGTCACGTACTGTACTGCAAATAACAAATAATCAATATTTGTTATTGGATTCAACACAATAAATCAGTTCATCTTTTACATGCAGTTTTCTAGTAAATAAATTTATGGCTTTCTGTTAAGCAAGCAGTTTTGGATATTGACAGGGTTTTGTCAACGGCTCAAAATGGACACTTTAGAGACAACAAACAAAACACACAAAACAGCTTTAATAGACAATTTAATGGCCTTTCAGGAAAGCGTAAACAATGAAAGGACTTTCACAGTACATTTGGTCGTCGACTAAATTGTTTAGAAATGTTTTTCAACTCAATAACTTCAGTCCAGAAATCTGAGGGCTTCAAAAATAACTTTCTTGAAGCTCTTAAAAAATGTCCTCTTAAAATCTTGGACAGGTGCACTGGAAACAGAAATGCTTACTGCACTTGTTTCTGATAGACATGCAGTGCAGACAGAATTCATGATGGACGCTGCTGTCATTGTACATTACATAAGACATCTTTCAATTCACTTTTAATGGTGCTGATGTAAGACATGTCTGAAACTTACATGCACTGCGGGAGCGCCATCATGAATGCTGATTGGCTAAAAGGAGGGGAGATGTTTCTTGGACGAACAGGACCATCCTGAAGTCCCATCTGGTTGTTTGCGTTCCTTTGGTCCAGGAGCAGCTGTGTGGAGAGTTCAAGCGAAGTGAAGCACGTATGTCACTGTATGAACCCAATTAAAGGAGTATAGACYCCCACAGTGTGTGTGTGTGTGTGTGTGTGTGTGTGAGTGCTTTGTGTGTGTGTTAGTGTGTGAGTGTGTGTGAGTGTATGTGTGTGTAAGTGTGTGTGTGTGAGATGTTGGACAGCATGGCTTCTGCTCAGCACAGTCTCCTGAGAGTTTGTTTTTACTGACATCTGTGCCTCCGTCTCACTCGCTCCAGGGAAACATGAAATCTTTTGCTTCATCTCACCATCTTCTGCTCTGCTTCCTTGCTGTTTGATTGACACGTCTCGCCTGGTCTCACCTTAGACTCACTTCTGCTCCAACGCTGGTCTTTGCATGCTGTACTTCTTGAGTTATTTCTGCTCACCCCCTGATTTCATGGTTTTCAAGTTATATAGTTTTTATGTTTTTTAAAGAGACACTCTGTCTGCCACACTACAGCAGGGAAACTGAGGCCCCAGGGTTTAATCTGGTCCATTTGCATTCAAGGGAGCGAAAGAGAGAAAACAAGATATGTTTCCATCTCACACTCCAATAAACAGATAAACTTGTTTCATAAGCTAAATTATCACACTTATCAGAAGAGTTGTCTGGTACATATAGTGATCTATAGACTGCTGTTCAGCAAACAGCTTAACATTTAAGTTGTAAAAACGTTTTCTTAACATTTCCAAATGATAAAACAAAAATGATAAAATTGTTATTTTGAAAATTCTAAAAATGTTCAAAACATCCAGTTTTTTAAAAACATTTTTTAAAACTTTATTGTTTTCTATTGTGATATAATATAGAACATTAAAAGTAGCTGTACTAACGTTACTGCAAGAAACATTTTAATAACTTTAAGAGAACGTTTAGAAAAATTAACCAACAATCTTAGAAAACGTTCCTCAGAACACGTGAACCTTCAGTTTAGCGCTTAAATTTAGATTCCACTTGGTGATGTTTAGTCTAATATTTCAATCAGTCATTTATCTTCTCATCTTACGTCTCAATTTCTTCCTCTCAGATCATTTTGCAGACTTTTCACTTTAAAACATCTTGAGAGTATTTACTGCACCGGCTGTTAAGGCATTCTGGAGAAAACACTCCAGGGTTGAACCTGAAACACGGCCCCCTACAGCCAGACTGACCTCTAGGCTGAATGTTGTTTTTGTGTTTTCCCTTCAGGTTTGCCTGGTGTCGCCGGTCAACTTCCCGGCCGCGTCTCGACTCTCGATTAACCTTCGGCTGTTGGCACTGTTTGCTACCCCTGAAACATCATCACACCGGTTAATAATTTATCGGTCGGTAGCTTGAGAACCACGATGGTCACCGGGGTGAACGCTGAACTCTTTTGCGTTTACATAAACTCATCAGTCCCCAAAAGTTCAGCTAACATCATTAGCCAAACAGCTTCATAGAGGCACAATTCATGACTTGGGTAATGAGTTTTATAAACAAATGAGTTCACATGAATGTTATAAAACATTCATGTTGTTGTCCTGATTACATAAATTAAACATTAGGCTATAAAACACAAGTGTGGGGTTACATAAATTAAACATTATAAACACAAGAATGTGTACAATTATTTCCCTCATAAGCTGAAAATGGTTATCAGACAGCAACATAAATTAAATTATAGCATCTATCATTATAGCAATTTATATATGAAATATATTTAGAACAACACACTGATATTCATTTTGCACAACATTTTTGCATCTTTTTTTAGTCTGCCCCAGTGTGCACAGGGCTGACTCAATGAAAATCCTTTCGGAAACCATTTACGCTTGAACGGAGGAAAGATGTGGTTTTTAATTTGACTGTTTGCCCCCCGGTGCGTTTAAACATTACGTCGCAACAAAATAACCCCCAAAACAGCAAAGCAACTCTGAAAAGTTGGAATGCAAAAGAACATCACATGCATGCACTTGCTTGTAAGTACATCATGAATTTAAAAGACGTAAACTAATGCGCTAGTCCAAAAAATACAGCAGCGTGTGTCCTTTTAAACGTAATGAAAATGACATCACAAATGCAAATGTGATAAAAGCATAACATGTTTTGTTTTTGGAAAAGTGAGTTTGGGGACTGGTGTGACACAAAGGGGACATAATAATTTAAAAGTCTGTTTATAAAGCACAAAGACCTTTGTGTTATAATAGTTATAAAGTCTGTTTATAAAGCACATAGACCTTTGGCCAGTCACACTCCACTTCTAAACCCTCTCTGTGGATTCACACTTTCCATTAATCGATTTGGATTTAATGTAATAGCTGTAACAGGCAGCTGTAAAATCTTAATGAGCTTTTGTGCTTAGCAGATAAAACCATGATGGAACCTCAAAATCTAGTACCTTTCTGAAACCTTTCTGACTTGCACAGACAGCTCCAATAAAATAAGGCTATAATATGGTTAGTGATTCAGAAAATGATATAATAGAGAATATGTTAAAAAGTGACTCAGGCAATGCATGAAACATGTATCATGAATGAATGTGAGTTTGTAGCAGATGGACTCCATCTCATATGAGGAGTTTCACCTGAGGGCGGATGTTCTGTTGAAGGTGAGGTCAGTTTATTTACAGCGAGGATGAAGTAGGCCATGTTGCTTTTTAAAGAGCACATGTGGTACATACAACTTGACATTGTTGTGTGTGTGTGTGTGTGTGTGTGTGTGTGTGTGTGAGTGTGTGTGAGGTGGTACCAAAAAAACTCCTTTTGGGTTTGGGGAGATTGTGTGTGTGTGTGTGTGTGTGAGAAGGACAACATAAGTAATAAGAGAGGAGAAGAGCGAGATATCAGATTTTCATCAATGGCCCATATCAGTGTGTTGTGCAGAGATCAGTTTACACTAGACTATTAGTGAGCAAAAACCCTCATGGTTTAACCATTAGAGCAAATGATGTTGATACCCAACACCACTGAACAGCTACTGCACCTCTATTCAACTTATTCACTCCTGCTGAGTCAAAATTAAAGGTTTTTAAAAGCTCTCTACCAGCCCACAAGCTTTTAAGTGGTTAAATAAAGGTTCCTCAGTCCAGGTTATTCCTGGAGGCTTTTGAGGCATCAGTACTTTAATGCTTAAATTCTACGGATTCACAACAGTAAGATCATAAAAASTATTTCCTGTAACGTGGGTTTAMTTTCATATTTTAAACCGAGATTTTTATCCTAAAATTGAGGATTGGTGCTTTAAAGGTGTAGTATGGAAAAACAGTATGGATTTCTAATAATAAGCTGCTATCTTCAAAAATGTATGAGGTTTTGCTGACATCACGTTGGATTATAAAACTTTCTGTATTGGGAATTAAAATATAAATATTTCATTAAATAGCTATAAATAGTTTAGTCTATTTACTTCAATCTCTTTAGACAAATCTTTGTTATGTTTTTAACTGGTTTAAAGGAAACTAAAATGAACTTTAAAAATGGCATGTAAGACTTCAAAAAGAAAACTAAGGTCGTATTTCTGCTATTTTAATGGACTGGCACGCGGCTGCCTTCTAGTGTCTAAAGGGGGAAGTGCTGCATTGTTTGCTGGAGGCTGAAAGTTATTTCAGGATAAGTCTGTTTATTCTTTAAAGTGACTCAATGAAAAGTTCAGGACCTGCAGCTATATTTAGCTTGTGCGTGTTGAGATGCTTTTTCATGCCTGGTCGCAAGAAATAAATAGTTGGTTAATGCAAACAAGCCAGTGAAAATAAAGCACATTACAGAATAGGTGTTATTTTAAAGTTCATTTGTTGGTAGGGTATAAAATTGTCTTTCGTAACTGATGCTTATTTTGGGGGAAGTTACTAGTTGCGAAACCTTTAATCCTTGTAAAAACTGACTCGCCAATCAAATCTTTGGCAACAGAAGTTAGTTTCTCTTTACATGAAGTCTGTTATCAGTCACATCTCGATACTGGCTGTACAGAAAATCACTCACCACACACATTTATAATAATCTAAAGATGCTGGTATTGCTTTTGGGACTTTCCGGGTGTCGCTAGTACTGTCTGGGAGTTAAAATACAGTTTTTTCTTCCTGATACTTGACGTTTTTGGCATATGAAATACGACCTGATAGGAAATCTCTTATCAGAAATATGAGTTTAAAACATACATTTTCAGAACACAATAATGTTCTTTATTTTACTGTAACTGACCAGAAGAAACCCTCATCTGTGCTGTAAGAACCGTATGCTGGTGCTACAGAACCAGTAAACCCGGCTAGCTGGTATTAGGTTAGTACACAGCAAGTTAGTAGACAGTTAGTAGGTTAGTAGACAGCAAGTTAGTAGACAGTTAGTAGGTTAGTAGACAGCAAGTTAGTAGACAGTTAGTAGGTTAGTAGACAGCAAGTTAGTAGACAGTTAGTAGGTTAGTAGACAGCAGGAGACAGGTCAAGGTCACGTGTTTGTTCTCAGCCTGACATGTCATTGTTGGCATAACACACAAAACCTTTCAGTTTGTTGTTTCCAAATGCGATCTCACAACATTGAACGTTTACACAGATCATTCAAGATAAATAAACGGATATATGAGATTTAGAGCTATAAATTATAATGGATAACATGGTCCAGATTTTTTTGCTGTGTAAAGATTTACTGATGTACTGAAATTTCACGCCTTTAGTTGCAGGCTGATTTGTGACTTATATGAGATTAGATTACATGATAAAAATGTGACTGTTTTTTTCACTCCATGTTTATGGTGTTTTCTAGAAGAAACAATTCAAACATGTGTGATTTCTATGGGAAGCAAAAGCATTATTTTGAGCTTCAAATAATTTCATAGCTTTTAAATAATTTAGGTTATAACTTACAATGTTATCATCACATTTTTAATTATTTCACTTTAACCATTGCTTCATTCTTGATTATTCAACACTTATTACTGACCATTTCAGCACAATACATGATAGTTTAGTATTGTTATTAATATTATTATTATTATTATTATTAATAAACAATAGTAAATTCTGTAATATTGGAGATTATAAGACGAACTGATGCCTGGCATCTGTTAACAGTTCACATATTTGATGGGTTAATATTTACAAAAGTTGTAAGGCAATTTATACAATAACTTCACCTGTGGATTTATGCGTTTAAAGGTAATGATCTGCACAGGTACTGAAAGCATTTGTTTTACACGCTTCTCATTCCAGCCTTAATAAAACAACGCGAAACACTTTCGCTCTGCGCGGCTCCTCCGCCCCCCGCGTACAAAGTCTCCGCGCAACGCACGCGTTTCATTGTACCTGCGGACGCGCGTGGATCGCGGCATGGCCAGATCTCAGTCCAAGCGTTGCTGCCTGTGCGCGCTCGCGTTGCTGTGCGCTGCGGCGATCCTTTGCCTCTGCGTTATATGGGCCACCAAATACAAATGCGACTTCACGCACGCCGCCGTATCTGCGGACTCGCAGCTGTGCTCTGATATAGGCAGGTAAGACGTGGTTTTTGATCTTAAGCTTTAAAACTTACGGTCTTAAGTTTCTATAAATGTCATGCATTAAAAGTATCACATGAAACATGATTGACTGTAAGTGCAAGTTAATAAACACATGTGGAAAAAATGTGGAAAGTGGAAAAAAAATCCTAAAAATTGACTTTTTTTGTAATGGTGTCTTGGTGGTTTGAGTTTAAATAAACAGTGTTTATAAACATATCATGTTGGAGATTGCAAACAATGGGCAACATGGTGTATGAGATAATCAGTTTAAGAGATTAGATACTAACACAGCCTCACACAGATCCTACACAGTTGTAGACCTGGCCTAACACAAGCTCATTTTGAAAGGAGTTTGGACACTGGAAATCATGTTTCCTTAAAGATTTCTGATAATTACTTGTATGCATATCTTTACATTTAGTTTGGCCAACAAACACAGATCAAACGTTTCTGCATATCTACATATCTCATCAAATCTACCTATGAACTTAGAAATGGTGACTTTTTAGTTCGATCACTTTGTTCTGAGTTCCACTAAACAAATCAACGAGAACCAAAATATCACCGGCTGCCAAAACTTCTACAAAATTGCCATCAGAACAAGTTATCAGAACAAGATTAACTAGCTTCACAAACCCTCACTAAAAAGTCATACTGTCACATTTTCTGAGTCTCGTCTACGTTTCCTGCAGTTTGTGCCAAGCTTTACTACATTTCCTTGTTGGGATGTGTGAACTGTTTTATGACCGTTTTTTGAAGAACTTGGCTTTGATGTTGTGTTTGTGGTCATGGCTGAAAGGATGCACACACTGGGCATTAGTTTGAGCTGCCTGGCGTCTCACAGGGACGCCTTTGTCCTCAAGTTGAATTTATGTTATGAGTTGTAGAAGTCAAATGCTTGAAGTTTAGCAGTATGAAAAGTATTTTATATACCTAATTAATTGCTTTTCCCGTAACAGTATTATTGTGAATGGCACTATTCCAAAAATTATAACTCCAAATGACTCCAACTAAAGACTGACCCAAAATTCAGATTTTTTCCTATAAAAACTTACAGGTTGTAAAACACTTTACAGAGACATTAATTGTTTGTATTTACTTTGTATTTACTTATATTAATTTACTTGTATTGACTTTTGTGTTGTAAAAAAACTCAATACCTTAATTATACATCACAGTTTTCCTTAACTTAAATGTCAAATTTAACACTAAAAAATCCTTGACAACTTAAAAATCTGTTATAATGCTTTTAAGACTATTCATCATTGTAGAAAATAATCACATAATGAAATACTACTGTGTGATTGACGGGCGGCACTGTATTATATTACAGTGATGGTATAATACGTCCTTTAATTAGATGTTATCTTGTTATTGGACACATCTGTCTGTTGCATTGACACACTGATGTTGAAAGGTCTCATTTTTCAGTTCAGAACATCCCGTAATATCAGACATCTGACCTCATCTGTCATTGTGAACGATTGCCTCATAGTCTATA
>JBAJNP010003724.1:0-21933 GCA_036877545.1 Yasuhikotakia modesta | reverse complement strand
GTGTGTGTGTGTGTGTGTGTGTGTGTGTGTGTGTGTGTGTGTGTGTGTGTGTGTGTGTGTGTGTGTGTGTGTGTGTGTGTGTGTGTGTGTGTGTGTGTGAAATTTAAGTTCATTGAGCTCTGGGGTAACACCGCTTGTCTGGTTTAAACTTGCCTCCGGGGTCTCATTTGTCATACAGACACAAACACACAAGGGAAAATTGATATATCTACAGGAAGTGTGTGTGTGCATGTGTGTGTCACATACCTCACAATCTGTGTTAGAAGAAATCTGTGGGGTCTATAAACTTTTAACTACAGAGCTTGTTTTAATACATGCATATATAGAATTCAGCATTTTATTGTCTACTCATTAAACAAAGACCGGTTGTGTAAAAACTACCCAACTAGCAATTGATTAAAGCTAAACAGACTTATCAGAGTTCAGGTTACATTTGCCTCATGTTTATTGGTGGGATTCATGTAAACTGAATAGCGGTTGTGTTCTGTTTCCAGAGACATGCTGCTGCAGGGGGGCTCCGCAGTAGATGCGGCCGTTGCAGCTCTGCTCTGCACTGGGTTGGTTAATCCACAGAGCATGGGTCTGGGCGGCGGGTCCATCTTTACCATCATGGAAACAACCGGTACGTTGGATTATATGACTGCAGCAACCAAAACATAAACTTTGATATGATGTACAACATTAAAATGCCCTACTAAGCTGCTGCGCTGAGAGAATGTTAGCCAATGTTCTAAGTTTGTTCTCTGTGTTTTCTTGGTTCCTTATTCTACTTAAACCTTTGACCTGCTTTCTTGAGGGTATATATAAATTCCTTTGTGGAATTGGAAATATGCAACATCGATTCATTATTGACACATTGCGTAAAATTTACATAAGAATAGTTTCAGTTCACTTTAGACAAATAATAACATTCTGATCCTAAAAGTTTTTGCTGTTTGAGTTTCTCTGGTAGTTTCTGGAAAACAAGTTTGACTTGATTATATTCTGCTTATTTTCTGCAGAATGTCCATCAGTTTAAACCCAGAAATGTTTTGCTTGTCTTTTTTAAGGCAAAGTGAAAATTATCAGCTCAAGAGAAACTGTCCCTAAAGATGTCAAAGCTGATTTGCTGAAGGGCTGTCCAAAGATTATGACCTTGACCACAGGTAACAGTTCCCCTCATTTAAAGGGATTTAAAACAACACAAAATCACTAAAATTAACTCTTCCTGTATGTTGTTCTGTCTCTTGTCTCAAGATTGAGACAGAACAGATTTTAGTTTATTTCAGTACAAAAGTACTAAACGTCACGCGAGTTTTTTGGACGGCGGACCCGTTTTGCTTGTTTTACACTCTTCCTGGTCTAAAGTTCAGTAGTTCATAGTAGCTGTTGTCAGATACACTTACCAAGAATGCCAGACGTTATGGATAAACACAACTTAATGGTTGTATTAATGTTCCCACTTTATTCACGTGTCCAACTGGGTGAGTAAATAATGGAAATTGTTTAATGAAACATTCTGCGTTCCTCAAAATGACATGAATGCCTCTCCGTTTGGCTGACAGGAAGTGAGTGGATTGGGGTACCAGGGGAACTCCGTGGCTATGAACAGGCCCACCGGTTATACGGAAAACTGCCCTGGGCGAAGCTGTTCGAACCCACCATCAAGCTAGCACGCAACGGCTTCCCCATGCCAGCGTTCCTCGGTCGATTCTTGCAAATTGACATCATCAAAAAACTGATTCAGGGCTCCAGACTTTGGTACTCAAACATACAGACTCTCTGACTGATGACTGACATCTCAATAGGATTGTTTATTTACTGTCATAAGTAGGTTATGATTTAGCCCTTGGCAAACCACAGTAACACAAAAGCTCTGCTATTGTTGTGAAATAGACACTAGCTTTCATGATAAAGATTGTTGTATTCAGCTGTATTTTCATGAAATACTTTTAGTGTCACCAGTCATTTTGAATACTAGTAAATTTTCTGGGTTTTTTATTTCTGGCTAATTTTGTACTTGTCTGCACATGTCAGTGATTTGTTCTGTCACAAAAACAAGACCGTGTTTGGCCCTGGGGATGTCTTGAGGTTCCCGAAACTCGCAGAAACCATGGAAATTATTGCCAAAGAAGGAGCAGATTCATTTTATACGGGACAAATTGCCAAAGACCTGATACAGGATGTACAAGCTGCAGGTGCCGCATGTTTGTTTACAAGCAAGTTGCAAAAACAATGTTGTCTTGTGAGGTTTGTGTATTTGTTTATACAGGTCCGTTTGTTTTCCAGGTGGAGCGCTAACGCTGCAAGACCTGAACGACTTCCAGGTCAGAATCAGCGACGCGTGGTCGGTCCAGCTGGGGGAATACAAGATGCACTTCCCTCCTCCTCCAGCAGGGGGTGCAATACTCAGCTTTATCCTCCAGCTAATGCACGGTAGGTCTGCCGGAGAGCTTGTGTCCCAGAGCGCAAAATTACAACAACAAATTGACATCGTCTGTTTTTGCAGATCACGAAGTAACAGCTGTTATGCATGAATATTCAGTATTTGTTTGTTTATCCTAAGGGTTCGGACTCTCTCCAGCCTCTATCAAAGGAGGCCAGAAAATCGTGACTTTGCATCGGTACCTGGAGGCAGCAAAGTTTGCGAACGGACAAAAGCGCAACTTTGGAGACCCATATTTCAGCTCCAGAGACGTGAGACGCTCCCAGCGTTTCTTTCCTTCTTTCCTTTTTCAAAATCATCGTCAGCATTACACAACATCAAAGTTTCTGCCATATTTGCTATGTTTGGCTTTGATAAGCATCACAAACTGGGGGTCAGTGCGGGTTGCGCAAACAGCGCAGCGCCGCATTTCTTCCTAAGGCCACACATAACGCAAGCAGTTATGTTAAACATTACATCAAGTTTGTTTGTTTGTTAACAAAGCACACATTCAAAGCAAACACAATAAAAAGTTTGATTTTATTTAGCAATATGACGAACAATTTCAACAAAACTGACTGCGGGTATATTGCATGCCGGCGTTTGCGTTAAACCAATTTTGACTTGGCGTGAGATTTTAACCCCCCCATATCTGACTGGTTCGTACGCTATAGAAACAGGGGGGTTCAAATTCGACAGCCGGAGTTTTTAATCGACACGGCGTCATTAAAACGCGACGCAGGTGACGCTAAAACGTTAACGAGACGCGTCGCGACGCAGGTACATGCGCGACACGCATACAAACGCGTTTTCTGTGTAAATGCGTCATTCTGCATCTTATACGTTTTCTTGGTGTCTTGTAAGATGAAATATATAACAGACGAGAAGTTCACAGAGCGGATCCGGGCATTGATCACGGACGGTTCCGTCCACGAAGCGTCTTATTACAACATCACGCCGTCGGTGGATCGCGTCGGTACGACGCATGTTTCCGTGCTGGCGGCAGATGGCAGCGCCGTGTCGGTTACCAGCACCATTAATCACATGTGAGAATCGTTCCCTGTTTTCTGTATAACATAAATAACATTGAAAGTTCGTATTAAAGTTTTTTTAATACGAAAAAAAACTTTTAAAGTTTTAGTTTTCATTTCATACCTGTTAGATTTGCTCTATATACTCTAATGTACTTATGAAACCTGACAACAAAAATGTGTTTAAGAAAATGGTCTCCATCCATTTGTGTTGTGCCATCAGTTTGTGGTTTGAACTTGATGTTTGGACTCTTTTTAGGTTCGGATCATCCATTTATTCTCCTAAAACAGGCATCATACTAAACAATGAACTAGCTGACTTCTGCGGGCGAGCGGATAACTTTAAACCAGGTGAAGATCTGTTACTGAACTCTTGTATTACATACACACGGACCTTCTCGTCAGCCTGTATTTATCTCCCAACAGGTGAGCAGCCTCCATCCTCAATGGCTCCATCCATCCTGCAGTCCACGTCTCGGCAGAAGACGCTGGTGATTGGTGGATCTGGAGGAAGTCTGATCACCACAGCCATGGCTCTGGTGAGCCGGAGTCA
The DNA here is from genome assembly GCA_036877545.1 of Yasuhikotakia modesta. Lineage (NCBI taxonomy): Eukaryota > Metazoa > Chordata > Actinopteri > Cypriniformes > Botiidae > Yasuhikotakia > Yasuhikotakia modesta. Next base: position 17,945 of record JBAJNP010003724.1, on the reverse strand, counting down.
AAACTCCATCAGTCCAGTCAGACACAATTTGCCTTGGCAGAGGTTGTCACCTCAGCCGCTAAAGATTATTTGTTGTAAACTTCATGTGTTATGATATGTTAAAGTTATTTATTATATTTATAAAATATAATAACTTGTACAGCTGTATGTCAAAGAAAATTGTTTATTTTCAACCTAATGTTTATGTACTCCATCTGTTTTTTAAAAAACAAACAGGACATCTGGCAGGCCGGAATGTTTTTAAGCTAAAAAACTGGGCCTCGTGTTTTCTGTTGAAGCGCTAGATGAATTTTTCAGTACAATAATGTTTGTTACTGCATGAGCTCTTAAATTCTCTGAATTGTCCTTTTGAGGACAGTAAGCGTGTTTCCTCTGTGCACTAAGGGACGCTTGCGATTTATTGTCTGTGTTAGTAAACAACAGGCTTCAGGTGCAGTTCATAGACATTAGGTTGAAAATAACCCAGAATATTCCTCATAGACTTCCTTTAATGAAAGCATGTTCTCTCACTCTTTCTCTCTTTCTTTTTTCAGTCTATTATGAACCACCTGTGGTTCGGTATGAGTCTTAACGAATCCATCGCTGACAAAATAGTATTTGTATCTTCTAAGAACACCGTCAACTTTGAGCGTGGATATGACAAAGTAAGTTCTTATGAGTTCAGCGTTGTTGTAGAGTTCATCGCAAGTTGCAATCCCATAATTCCATAGTTTTTAGTATGACTGCTGCACTGATTGTAATTGCTCATTTTTCCCTCTTGTCTGCTTTCGAAACGCCTCCGGTCACTGATTATAATCATCATTTTGTAACAGGTAATCAAATGTAAGTTTTAAGTGCTAATATTTTCTTTTATACCCTACAGTCAGCCATAGAAGTGATGAAGAAATTAGGACACGCCGTAGAGGACAATCCGTACTTCTTTAACGTGGTCAACGGCGTCTCAAAAGAGGGACGTTGCATCAGTGCCGTATCGGATGCTAGGAAACACGGCATGTCGGCGGGATACTGACCGGCATCTCGTTCTGCCTGTCAGCTGCTGATCTGGGGTCAGTTGTTAAAGATGATGGGGCTGTGATCCCATCGGTGACACCTGTGGACATACACATTAATGAGCAATGAGGCTTGCTTGTTGTGTTTGTCCGTGTCCACAAGTTCTCTTACAGCAACACAATAAGATCTGAGAGTGATGTGCATTTTGAATGTGAAGTATATCAGGCCAGTTAACGCACAGAAAACAGAAAGATAAAATCGTATCTTTTCCTGGGCATTAATGGTGGAAATCGTCTTTTAAAATAAACTTTTCACTGGAGTTAAATGTGTGACAACTAGCCTCACTCTCTCATATGTTGTTTTCAAACTTTGTTCAAAAAATATTTCCATTATTTTTCATTTTTGACAGCTAACTTCAGGTAATTGTACCATTACTGTAAACCTATATCTCTCTACAAAAACGAAATTCTGTATTTTGATCCTTTTATATTTTGTGTTATATTTAGATATCTTTGTTTTTTATGTTGTTCCTGTACATGCAGGGAGTCAAAATGTGAATCACAAAATGAATGTGACACTACAACTGCTTAATAATTAGCATATGTTTGTATTTTCTGTGTTCATATGTGCTATTCACATATACCTTTTTTGTATTTACATACTGATGTATTTTTATAAATATTACTTTTTTTATTGGCTGTAACGTTAGTGTCTGATGTTCAGTCGTTCCTACTGTAATAGCTGTTTTTAATAACAGCAATATTGTCATATCTTTTATCGTAGCTAACCAAAGATAACACTGATGCATTTTCAATGCATTTTCTTTTGTGTGTGACACATAATAAATGTTTCTGAATGCCTCATCACTTGGTTTTTTTACTGACCCTGTATAAATTGTATCTGTATTATAATGTAGTTGTTGGTTTACCTGAAGAAAAAGCGATTACCTGTCTTTGTCCAACAGTTCAAACAAAACACGCATAAACTATAAAGACAGAAAATGTTGTAATCTACAATTTTATTGTGATTAAATCCAGTTTATCCGACTCCACAGTGAGCTAAATGCAAAGAGTTTTCAGCTAACAAAAGACAATTTCAAAGTGACTTCATTAACACAATAAACAAAGTTGTTAATGAAGCATTTTAAAAACGTTCAAGAATGTAAGGAAGATAGAAAACATTCTCATAATCATGTAACTAAATGTCCAAACAACTGGATTTTTTGAAACTCACATTTGTAATGTTTGTGTTACCAAACAAAAACGTTAGGGAAACGTTCTTACAACCTAAAATCGTTAGCTGGAAAGGGCCGTATTGCACACTTTTTAGGCCCTTTTTCTGGCCTTTGCTTGATCAACTCGCTCATTTTCATGAGCTGCATCCGAGTGTGTCTGTCTGATCTCAAACTGTGCTGCGATTTAAAAATTGGACCCAAGTCTCGGCGGTGCCGGCAGTGCTGTTGTACTGACGGGAGTCATGTGACACGCTTTATTGTCAGCCCCTCTGGGAGACCGCAGGGCTGTGAAAGAACCTGACCTTTTAGGATCAGCACGAACCCAACAGCCCTCAAAGCCACCCGATGGGAACAAATGCCAAGATGACGCTAAAATATCGAAAAATGAAGAGGTAGGAACGCTTGATCCATCTCTGAACGCTCATGTAAAACATGGAACCGGATTCACACATAACATTTAACACCCGTTATAATATGATATAATACCCCACATTGAGAACATTAATATAATATAATATAATATAACATAAAGAGAACATTGACTAACTGTAAATGTTATCAGGGACGTTCTGTAGTAACATTAGTAGAATGTTTCTTTAATGTAAATTGCAAGCATGGCAAAATGTCACAATTGTCTTTGTGTGTTTGTTTGGGTTTCATTCGTACCGGTCCGGGCAAAGATCAACATCCAGTAAAATTTGTGACCGGCTGGAATTGACTCGGATGTCTGACGAAGGCGTTTAGTTTGAGAGCAGCTTGGGGGAAAATGTCTACAGCGTCTTTACTGCCAGCAGCTGGGTTGGAGATACGGACCGCTGAGCTGTCAGTACCCGGCTGCATAGCCTCCCTTGCGGGGGTCTGACTTAGCACGCAGGCCCTCACTGTACCGCACAATGGCCTGCACCACAGAGAGCGTAGACTTGAATTCTGTATCATGGTTCTTCTTGGCAAGACCTTCCAAAATGGCCTGTAGGTTGAGAATGAGGGAACCCATGAGAACAATCAAGAGCAATCTAAGAACATGTTATATTGTGTGAATCTCAGCTAACCTGTCAAGTATATGAAGTAAAACGATGGGAGTGAGAAATTTAATTTACCCCAAAAAAAATCTTAAATCATTTATTCACCCTCATGTCATTTAAAACCTGTATGATTTTAGTTTTTGCTTCTGAGGAACACAAAAGATGTTTTAAATTGCCCTTTACAACCAAACAACAGTGGCAGCCTCCATTTCCCATTTTCAGAACCACAGAGACATTTCTCAAAATATCTTATTTTGTGCTCCAGAGGACATAAAAGTCATATTGAGTCGGGAATGACATAAGGGTGAATAAATTATATTTTAAGGCAAATCCCTTTAAAGAGCATTTAAGGCTATTTTAATGCTGATATAAAGACCTTTTTTTAGAACCTGACATGTTTTCATGAGATACATTTACTTAGTGATTCACAGCACATTAAAACATACTTACACAGGCCTTCACCTATAGCTTAGATAATGTATATATATATATATATATATGTATTGTACGTATGTTAGCAGTTATCCTAAATGTATTAGCTTATGTATCTTATCTTAGCAGATCATTGTACAACGATACATTATACAAACATGCAAAGTATACACTGCAAAACCCACCTTGTCAAAGTTAGTCTCTGCCTGTGTTGCGTTGGGACTGAGTTGATTGTGAATTCGCGGCTCTTCTACGGCTTTGCTCAGGTCATAATTGAAAAACAGGGCGTTTATAACCACCTGCAATGAGCACATCACTTGCAGATGAGATCATATGGAGATCCGTTTAAACATTGTTTTAACGTTACTGTTTGGCTATAAGAGCATTTTTCAATCTGATCTTAGTCCTGTAATGTCATTAAATTGTCCCACCAACAACTTTTTTGATAAATGTTTTGATAAATAAATAATATTAAAAAAAAACATTTTACCAATGTTCCTGCAGGAAGTTGTGTCAACTTTTAAAGCACTTTATCCAATGTTGTGGGAACGTTCCCAGTTAGCTGAGAACCGGGTGCAGAATAACTGTATGTATTTGAATCAGAGGTCTTCAGTACCTGAGCTACTGCAGTTGTGATCCGAGTTCCTCCAGAACCTCCCACCACCATTTTAACCTTCTTGTTTTTGTCCAGCAGGATGGCGGGACACATAGAGGACATCGGTCGTTTATCTGAGCAAAGACGTGAACCAAAAAGGTTAGCAGATGTTAGAAGATTTTCTTTGAAATGATTCCCCGAAGTTGGAATAGAATATTAATGTAACTTATGCGTTGCCAAATGTACTGCAAAATACACGTTATATAGCTAACAATTTAAACCAGGTTTGGATAGTTAGCATGGGCAGTTAGTCTGGTCTGGTAGGTGGTGGGTGTGGCAACCACACCGCTGTGAGAATCGAGGGCAGCTATTGGTGTGTATGTGTGTATGTAACCCACAGCTGTTATGATAACTCACGTGGTACAATGAAGTTGTTTGGGGAGGGCGGCACTCCAAAATTATTAATGATTAATGGAGAACTGAAGTCATCCATCTCATTGTTCAATAAAATCCCCGTAGAATTTGACATGAACTTGGAGCCAAAGCTGAGAAAACAGGAAGAAATTTTTAGAAAGTTTTGTGTTTGTTGCATGTAGTGAAGCAACAATAATCAGCTAAATTGTGGTCATTTGACCTCATCACATGTAGATCATTTGCTGATTTGTTAGTTTAATCCTTTGACAGTCTGATCAATGTGGGAATTGTGACATCATTTCCTGTTATTCCACACGCTGGGAATGGAAAGTGAAGTTGGCGTATTGTATTGTGGGCGCTACAGTATATTGTGTGTGGTGTGTTCTGTATCTGAACAGATGTAGTAGGTGATCTGGGTATTTCATGCATACAACACATTTGCATAATGTGGGCAGTACACAGTAAACACTATATACTGCAGAGACAGTCAGATTAGTTTGTGTGTTAGTTGGTTTTCCAGCATTGCCAGAATTTTTGCAACTAAACTTAATTGTGGAGAAATTAAACTTTATTTAGAGGATTGTAATGAAGACATACGCATCCTGCTGAATCCTAGCCCACACTTTTGGGTTGTTAAAACGTTCCCCTAACATTTCCATTATGTAACACATCGACATGTTTAGGTATGTGATTCACATTATTGCTGTAAGTTGGTTGTAAGTAAAGCAAGGATTGTAACTTTGTAACATTTTTAAAACGTTCCACCAACAACCTAAGCATAAATTGATACGTATGATGAGTGTTTAAAAGCACTCTACCAACGTTTGGATAACATTAAAAAACTTTCGGATAAGGTTAGCTGGGATACAGTGAATATTTATTAGCATCTGTTTAGTAGATGCTAATAAATTTAGTTTAATAAAAAACAATCGATTTTGAAAGTCTGAGGTGGTAAATGCTCACTATAGATTAATGGTGCTGGTGACCGCCACGGCGCTGCCGTCCTCCGCCACCACCGACAGATGCGACGTGCCGTGATTCTCTGGAATGAAGAACTCGGGTTCATAGTAGCTCTGATGATGCGTTGTATCGTCTGTGATCCTCTGGCGGATCATGTCACTGTATTCCTTGGAGGTGATGTTCTGGATGAACTGGCAGTGAGACAGAGGTGAGAAACATCATTACCGCGGCCCTGCTGGTGGCACAGTAATCTACAGCTTAAAAGAGCAGCTGATCAAAAGGATGAAGGTACAATGACACGTTCAATAGCTCAGTATTTTATCCTCTGTGATAAAATACAGTGTGTGATGCGCTACGTCAGTTTTAATAAAGGCTTTGATGCGACCTCACCATGATGTGCCAATTCATAATACATGCCAATTAATTTCGATGTGGCAGGACAGCTGTTAAAAAAGTATTAAAGATATTTTGAGAAATGTTTTGGTAGTTTGGTAGTGTCCATATAATAAAAGTTGTTTTGTTACCAACTTTTACCAGCAGCTTTGTGTGAGAAACAGACCAAAATTTCCATCTTCATCTTTTTTTGCCAGATAATGGCGTGTATAATTATAAATCTTTAGAATCTAAATCTATAAATCTTTTGTGCCTCACAGATATGGTCAATAATGACTCTGACCCAACTTACATCAGAGATGTTGAGAAAATTTCGGTCCCCCAGCACCGTCCTCTTGGCATACGCGAATCTGAACGCCTCAACTATACGATGATACGTCAGAATTTTCTTGTCGGTGGTGGAGACGCTGTCTGAGCTGAAATTGAAACCTGGATGAGAGAGACAAAGAGTTTGATTCGTTCATCATATTGTGTGTTCACTCAACTGATATTTAACTGAATCTGCCCCTCAAAATGTTCACAATTTTATAGTAAAATAGAAATACAAAAGTCCTTTATCATTTACTTAATATTGTGTCTTTCCAAACTTTTGTATGACAGCATAACTGCTTTTCTATATTAAGACACATGACTGCTGTCTTATTTTATGGAACAGTGCAACGTAAATATTCTACCAAACGGTTGCAAATTTTAAAAAAGCAGCAACACATATTTAAAAAATGACATTAGGGTGAGAAAACTATTCACATTTTTGTGCATAGAAAACAAAACCTGACCCAGTTTGTCTGTCTGAAAACTTCTCAGTATCAGGCACCGATTCCAGAGACGTCCGTTTAAAAATAATTGAAACAATTATCAGCGATTCTGCATGGAAAAGGTTTTGTAACTACTGAACAAATTGTGAAAAACAATGCTAACGGTGTTTATCGACAGCCTCGCTCTGCCCGTCGGCAACTTAATGACTAAGTATCTCATCAGCAGAGCCACAGAGTGGGTGTCTGTAGACCAAGAGACAGAGCCGAGAGAGTGCCCAGCTCGCCTTTAGAAAGCCAGGCTGATGAGCCTCAGATGACAGGCTTCTTCAATGCATCCCCTGCTGGTGGAACCCAAAGGAAAGGGTCGGAACACACTGGCTGTATGGATTTCTCCATGCTTGGTTTGTGTCCAATTAGTGGCAAACCACCCACGTTAATGTTGGTGTGGAAGACAGGGGGACAGGCATAACAGAATGAAAGGTGGAGGGATTTTAATAGCTCATGTAACAGGGAAAACTTTAGAAGTTTAGAAGTCGTGTCCTCTGCTGACTAATGGTTATTCTCTAAGCAGAAACCCGGTGGATGTTCACATCCCTCTTTCAAATCTGTACGGATGAAGAGTAAAGTCTCACAGTGCAATGAGTTCAAGGTCTTACTTGGCCATTTAAGAGCTTTTCTAACTTTGTAACTTGTGTAAAGTCTGCTTCAAATTGTGGATTAAGCTACATTTCACACTTAAAAGTGGATTAGCTTCACTTTTAACCCTGAGTTATGAAGCCCTGCTTCAGAATATTGTTGGCAACACTGTTGTAGGGCTAACCCCAAATTGGCGCTGTCAAAAAATGAAGTTCTGTAATATTATTTAAAAATATATTTATTTATGCAATTTATTATTCATTTATGCAAGATTACAGCATTAGGTGATATTTAATACATTAATCACATTTCTTAGCAATTATTTAGCACATATATTTAGCATTTTGTCTTCAATAAACTATAAACTATTTCAAAGTGTGTAGGATACATTCAGCTAATCCACTCTGAACGAGGCTAAATTTCCCTGTTCTTACCACTCAGAATGTTGAGCATTAATGTCAGAACCGGTCCGCTGGACGGAGCGTTTGGGGTCACCATCGTATATTCCCCCACAGTAGCAGTGAGGGGTGTCTCGTCCAAAACAGGTCTGTAACCTCTCAGGTCCTCCAGAGTTATAATGCCACCTACAACACACACAACACAGATGACGCTATGCTAACAAGATCAAACCTAGTAAGTTGCACGAATCAGTGAGATCAGTGGACCACAGCTCTGCACAACTGCACAGCTTAGCGCCTTTCATAACAGTGATGGGCAGTCAGGTGTAGCTAACAAAACGAACACACTGCCGTGTTAACTAAACAATAGCTGCACCATTGACTTTCATCATTGAAAAAATCACTAAAATATTTTTCCAAATATCTTCTTTTATGTTCCACAGAAGAACAAGTCATGTAGATTTGGAATGATGTAGGGGTGAGTTTAAACCATTATAACAGCTGGTTTAAGTTCTGTTCTGAAGTTCAGTCTTGGATCTATGATTGGTTAAAATAAATTTACTTTTAAGATCATTAAAGCATCTTCAACAGAACCTGCAGTCTGGATGTCCTTCACAAGGTTCTCAGCAAGCGTTCCTGTGTAGAACTCATCCGGTCCTTTTTCTGCTATGAGCTCGTAAGTGTCGGCCAGTTTGCTAAAGATGATGGTGTCGTTTTCTTTCAGGATGTTGCCAGTGGAATCGCAGAACACAGAGCTATGAGACCAAACCATTATCAGAAGCTAAATATAGAAGCTGAATGTCAGTTTAACATATTAGACATATAGTGTCATTAAAAAGTGAATTGTACTTCTGACCAATGTGTTTAAAATGATCTGTGCTTTTATAAAATGGTCACCCCAGCTAACAATTTTAAGTTGTAAGAACATTTCTCTAACGTTTCCAAATATGTTAAAAGATTATTTTGAAAGTTTTTTAAATTTTTTAAATGTTGTCTTTTTTTAGACTGTTCGAATATGTGAAAAACTTTCCACTAACAACTCAGGAATAACGTTTTTGATATATAATATATAACCTTAAAAATGTTCTACTTGTTTTTGTAGTTATTGCTAATGTTTAGTTAGCTATACAGAACTAGCAGTCTGCTAATATCTGACTAAAATGACTAAATGTTTCCTGTTAGCTGAGATGTTAATGTCACATGACTAGCTAAATACAATTTGCATTTTCTCAGTAACACCCACTGCCTACCATAATTCTGTGTCATTCATAATGATATTCCTGGTTGAATCAATGGCACTGGCCAAAGCCCTGCCTACTGGAAAGCCATATCGTGCCAGTTTTATACTTGGTAAAAACAGCTCTCTCCATGGCAGCTTGCCGTGGCGTTTGTGTGCCATCTCGTACCCTCGAATCTCACCGGGAACTGCGATAGCCAAAGCCCCTGTAGATGAATTATCACACACACACACAACCCCAAAGATTATTACCTCATACCACCAACAGATCTTAAACCGCTTTCAGGATAAATTACAAACCATCAATGCCACACTATATGAAAAGAATTAGAAATGACATAGAATAAATGGATTTTCCCACAATGCATCTGCCAAAATATCATTTCAAAATGGCTCCGCATGCCATTTCTATTATTATAAATACATTCTTGATGTCGCCATGTGCAGATTCAGCTGAGAGTTCATAGCTCTCATCTCGCAACATTAACCCTGTGAAAGTATGTGTTCACCAAGTTATTGATTGCAGGAATTGAGTTCGGAGGTTTTGATGTTTATCACGCATATAGGATTACAGGGCCACTCAAGGTGTAAATCCTTCTTCAACAATGATTCTGTGATGTGGTTAATAGGTACCTTTCTGGGAAAGATCTGTGCTGTTCCCAAACATGTCTCTGGTTGCGTTTGCCGGGGCGGTCTCGCGGGAATTAATGGTTTCAACTTTCCCTGTGAAGAAAAGTAAAGATTAAAATGTGCCTACGTTCATTATTTACATACAAGCTAGTGCTTGTAAGATGATACCGGTTTTGGTGTCATAGATGGTGAGGAACAGCCCTCCACCGATACCCATGCTGTGGGCGTTCATCAGACCCACACACAGGAGAGCAGCGATGGCCGAATCCACAGCAGAACCACCTTTCTTCAGAATGTCCCTGGAGAAACCCCAGACGTTTGACACAAAGCCAGGATTGGTCATTTAAAGGCCAGGTGGCATCAAAAACAAACTTCAACGGAAACACTTTATAAACACAAAGAGGGTTCTTGCACTGGTTGGTTATAGTGGCCACTTTGGTTGAGAGAAAACCAATTTACAGTTAAATTTAAGTTAAATTTGTCAATGTTCAAACTTGTTTTCAAATAATTAATTGCTAAAACCTTAACTTTGAAAACCTTCAGACTGAAACCGAATATAGAATAATTCTAGAAAACTTTCTGCCCTGTTAAACTGTATTAATTGTTAATCTTGGGATGTGATGCCGTTATGTTGTCTAGTGGATTCAGTCGTATTAAATTATGTGTTTCACTTTATTAAAAGCACATCTTATGACACATCATTTTACAGTGTGAACCTCACGCTGCCTTTTTGAGGCTTTCAGCAGGTTTTTTAATAATGCTATTATCACTGATGTTCTTGTGAGATTAATAAATTAATTTCAATTTATGCTTTCAGACTTTGGTAAATGAGCTCAAACCTGCCGATTTCCGAGCACCGCCCGGCGTCTGCGGCTACCACCGCTCTGAAGTAACCCTGCCCGGGTTCAGGGAGCGATGGCCTTGCGCGCACCCCAAAAAAAATGGCTAGAAATGTGCCGACCGCTGCTAACAGCAGGATCAAAAGCCCAGCCACGGTGGATTTCTGCACCATTTTCCTACAACACAAAACATTTTTCATTGACAAATATGGACTTTGTTTGACATATTTATGATGCTTATCTGCAACCGTGACGCTGTAATATTCTCAAGAGCCGTGATATCATAGTTTGATCTAGAGTTTGACTAACATCCTACTATAAAACTGGATATAATGAGTTAGCGAGACTAGCTTTTTTGCTGATTAACAATCAGGAATAGTTGAACAAACTAGACCTAAGAATAAACTACAGATAATATATGGAAAACAGATCCATTGTCACTGTACAGTCTGTACTCATAACTATCACATGGACAAATTAATAACATTAATGTTGCAATCAGGAATTGTATGATATAACGTGCATATTTCAAGCCAAAACTGCAACCTTTCCCCTGCTCATAACATTATGTAACACGGTGTAATTTATTAAACAGAATACAGAAATGATTATTATGTACAAATATAGAAAAAAGTGTATAAAAAAGTGTATTTGACAGCCGAAAACTAAGAAGCGAATGGAGCATTGCGGTCACAACATACCCTGCATTAGTGCTAAATACACAGTCAGGGCACGCAAACAATAGAATAATGCATTCAGAAAGCATGCAATGAAATTCTACTGTGTTATTTGCTTGTTATTGTTCCACTGAGAAAGATTGTGACTAATCAAGAATCTAAAACATCTCGGTTTGCACAAAATCAGAGTTATTATGCGATTAAAAAAAACGCTTGTCACGAATCTCTCACTGGATCATTACTGCTCAAAGCTTTAAACCAATTTCCATGTAAATCACTCCTAATTCTGTATTATTCTAGAGAAAAAAACGTGCATTATACAGCACTAGAAATGCCTTATACACGAAGCCTGGCCTTTGCTGTACATTTCATGTTGCTTAATGTAATGTTTTGCAGCCCTGCCAAAGGCTGCACGATTTCTGCATCTATAATTCCATAACTTTGAATAAAAAGCTCCTTACAAAGTAAAATCCCACTCGGAAAAAGACCCTTTTCATCGTTTCAGAGCCCTGCCACTGTCCACATTAAATCCTGTCAGACCGCTGTGTGTGGGAACAAACTACAGGGCATCTCTCTGAAACCTGTAGTGCCTGCAGCCAACAAAATTAAACCCACCATGCAAAAGACTAGAATTTTCTCACACACAGGAGAGAAATTGTGTTTTTCCTCCTACAAAAGAATTCAGTATGTGTGTGTTCCACCATCAAAAACAGTTTTCTCGTATTGTTTGCATTACATAGACACATAGGCTGAAAACAATTTCTCATACAAAAATTGCTCTCTCTGCAAGTGTATGTCTGTTGATGTTCCATTCAGTTCATAGCCGGTAAGTTTAACCTATATGCTGAGATATTTGAGTATATAAGATAATATACCTACCCGTATATTATATAGGCCTCTTGCAGAGTCTCCTGTACGATCAGCAGTCTTGTCTGATGAACAAACGCTTCAAACCTTTAGCCTTCAACGCTAACTATAAAGACCATCAAACTTTAACCGCACTGGACAATTCACCTTATATAATCCTTCACAACTGTTTTATTGCCCTGGGCGTAAGGATCACAGGTTAACATAACGAGAAAAAACTGCAATGTTAGGTTGTTCTTTGTTTATTTAAAACTTTAAGACGCCGTTTAGTTACTTTCTTACTTGAGAACCTTTTAATATTAGACTGGATATGGGCACGGCTCACATTGCAATTTATTACACCACATCTGCTTAGTCATGGTGAAAGACTAACCATAGGCAGTTTAGCTGGTCTAACCTGCATCCTCAATGCATTCAGTTAACTTGTAAATAGCTCATGAATCTGAGCCCCAGTGGTTTCTGGGTGACTGAGGTCCGTGTGGTGACCGTGATCACCGCTGATGTTCCATACAAGCAGCTGTCATGATCAGAATTGCAAACTAATTACATTTTAATCACAGTTCTATCACAATAATTGTACACGGCAGTAACATTCGGTTGCACAGAATGTAATATTATTATTGTCCCAATATGCACATTTTGGCAACACCCTGAAGCTGTCAAGGAATGATATCACACTGCTGATATCACATTTAAATTATTACCACATTTATGTTGAACCCCATTGAGGTCCAAGTTTTCCTGTGTTTTGGTTTCATTGCCCCATTTGTTCATAATTAGCCCCGCCTCCTTTGCCTTAGTTACTGATTGTTTTCACCTGTTTCTAGGATTTTAAACAAGTTTAAACAAGTTTATAAACAAACACACACCCTGGTTTTATTCTGTTTGGTTTATTGCATCCTTGTCATTTACATAATACAACATGGTTAATGTCCCGTTTAAACCACAGCAGGAACAATCTTAAGTTTCCTTAACGTGCCCATCAAGTAACAAAGTTGATGTTCCGTTTTAAACGTTGTTTTAATACAACAGCACGGCAGATATTAAGTGTTTGGATACCATCTGTGATGAAAAATGCGTTTAATAAAAGGATACAGAAAACAGTTTATAGCGGGTTTCCCATCCTGCGTTTAAACACATGTGGGATCCGGGCGCATTGATTGGACGGTGGACGGGGTGGGCGTGGCGCGGGGGGCGGCCATGAGGACAACAAACACAGCGGAGAGAAACAAGTGACATTTAAATCATTTCATGCGATGTTTACTATGTAGCTTTGACTGTTTTTTAACTACAAAAGTGAAGGCAAATAGTTTAATACCGACGAGGTGCGATTATGGTCGTGCACTCCGTCAAAAACTGCATTTACTCCAGATCGGCTGATGTTTGCATGCTTGACACAACGGCGTTACGTTGTTAGGCTCGCTGAGGCGGGTGGGAAAGTTGAAGGATGGGGTCGAAGCTGACCAGGCAGAGAAGTTTGGACAGCCAGGCGACTTTGTGTCGGAGGGGACGCCAGCATCTCGGGCGCTCCGGGGACCCGCAGACAGGCGGGAGAGGAAGAGGAGAGTTATTCCTCAGTTCCCTGGTGCTCAAGTCGGACAAGCTCCCCGGGATGCTGCGAAAATCCAGCCCCAGCCCATATGTGCGGAGAGTGGCTTGGGTTCGGGACATCCAAAGCCTGCTGAAAGAACAGAAAGTGGAACAAGCCGTAGACGTGTTGAAACTGCTAAGAAAGGTACAAAAACATCATTTGTTTACTTGCATTGACTCCTATATATTTAAATAGTTTTTACTTTACGTTGTGTTTAGTGTTGCACTGTTGGCTACAGGTTTCAAATTGCTGTATACTGAAAAAAGACCTTAGTAATCTTATATATTTAGTCAATTCTCTAGACTTTATAATCTAAATATTTTAATGCATATTAACAAATATCACAAACTCATTTCTCATGAAAAATATTTATTATAAAATTCTCTATTCGCTTTGATGTTCATTTTGCATTGCTATCTCTTACAGTGTGTAAAACATAGAATATATTTGCATCTCTATGGGGTTGCCAGGGTGTCTCTGGGGGTTGCCATGGACTGTTATGGTGTTGCTACAGTGTTTTGGATGGTGTTTGATGGTGGATGGTGTTTGTGTGCTGGCCCAGGTCAAAATAGCTCAAGTGTGTGTTTGTGTTATATGTCCTGACTTGGACAAGTGACAAGTGTGCATAAATATTTAATGCTAAAGGTTTTTGTAATTTAGATATGTAATATTAAATATTGTCATTGAAATGTGCAAAAAATGCACTAGTGTAGAGAAACACATCTCACTGATGATTTGTGCAATATTTAAGTCATTAAATATACACACATATAGGTAAAAATATGTGTATAGAATGTGTGTTGATTTCAGATTTAGACCAGTCCTCGTCTCCCTGTCAGGACATGATATTTCATCACACGGATGCCCAGCCACTCCAAAGCTTTCCAAACATGGAGTCATCTCTCCCACACTGGCCCTGGAAGCTCCTCAGATCCTGAAGAGCCAAATCTGTCTTCCCTTTAGACCGGAATCTGCGGTGGGAAAAATTAATTTGTGTGAATTGCAAAGCAGCTTTTTCGTTTAGTGAAGAATGGCCTGGATATTAATCAACTGAGGGACAGAATGATGGCATGTACGCTTTCTTTTGCCCCAGGGAGAGAGAAAAACTGAACAAAACATTGTTTATCTCTGCTGTAGCTCTTCCTGTACTGAAAGTAATTCATTTCTGCCATTGACTCACATTGAGCAAAAACAGCTCGGCTTATAAGCTCAGCTGTGGTCATGCTGTGGATTTCAATGCTGTGAAATTGGAACGGTTTTATATGATCAGTGAATTTGAAATGTTGTCTCTTTTTGAAATCTTATTTATCTTTATTATCTCAGAGAAAGTCTCCTGTAGAGGAAGAGACAGATGTTTAAAGAGATCAACTGCAGTTTGATTTGTTTTTAATGGGTTATTTAGGGATGAGATATCAGCTATAGATTTTTTAAACACCAGTCTGGCATTGTGGTGTATGATCAATAATGGCACAATAGACTATTATTGACAAACAAAAACAGTACAAAATATGTGCATCCAATAGTAATAATATTTGTTTATAATTTTTACAAAAACATAAGGAAGAAAAATGCACCGTGTACATCCAGTTAACTTGCTAATAAGGGCCTCAAACCTCAACAGAATTGCTATTTTTCAATGGCTTGAATTGAACTTCTGTTTAGATCTTTCTCTGAAGTGTTTTTTTTTCTGGCATCTTGTAAACATGACGTTGTTTCCTGGCAGATGGATGAAAACAATCTATGCAAAACATGCCTCCACTATGCCATATTGTGTAGAGTTTGATGCATTACAGTAAATACAGAGTCTGCACGTCCCAGATATCAGAAAATCCCTGAGAGAAGCTAAAATGGTGCCTAAAATACAGCCTGAAACCAAAAGGATTGTGTGACGAGAGCTTCACACGTCCCTCAAATCGGCACATTGTTGTCCTTTGCATTAGTTTTGTGGAATCTGTCTTTGATTTGACTTGTGTTGTGATGTTGACATTTACTCCTCTAGTTTCTTCCATGCGTTTGATTGGATGATACAAATTGTGCTAGCCGGTAGATTTTACACGAAATGTTATCCTCTGAAAATTTCTCTGTGATTTGAGTTTTTAGTTGCCTTGCCGGTTGAATCAGACTGGTGGGAGAAAACTCTTGAGCGGTCTGAGATAAGCTCCGCTAATAAGCTGTCACTGTGTCTGAACACACTTTCCCTGCCTTACATGAAGACGCTAGACATAAAGGTTAGCACTGCTAGTCCAGCGGCGGATCAACAAACTTGTTTTATTAAAGCACTAGAAGTAAGAAGTAAACACGATGGCGAGATTACTTTATCCCTACGGATTCATGCCACTCAAAAACAGCCTCACGTAATCTCCCGAGAGATTTAGGATGAAAGGATTAAGTTGTTGAATATCAAGGTTTATCAGTGACCTTTAAAGGGTCTTGCATGAATTTGTAATCCGGCGTTCTTAACAACGTGTCTGTTCTCATACTGTTTCTTTCTGAACAGGACTTGGGACTTGAGGGAACGTCTCTCAACGAGATCCTCTACAAAAATGCGGCTTTCCTGAACCTTGTGGATCCAATTTCCCACGAGCTGCTTCTTAATTTGGCCCGGGACATGCAGTGTCCCAAACGGGTAAGCATGTGCATTAATAAGTGACAATGATCTAAACACTAGCTTATGATGCAGGTAGCTGAAGGTCCGAGATGTGAGGCTCAAGAATTTGACTCGATGTCGGCCCACAGCTGCCAGCATTATCTCTGGATCTCTGCAGAAACTCGGGCCAAAACCTGTGCACATGTTCATTACTCAAAATCCAGATATGTAGAGCACTTATTTATAGCTAGCGGTAAGAAGCTTGGCAGCCAATCGTACAGCCCGGGTAAGACCACGGGCAGCTGTCACCCCTCAGCCAGATCTGGATTTGAGGGGCTTGTACATCAGCTGTGTCCTAAATTAGTTTGCAAAGCATGAGAAGCACAATTCATTCCAATTAGCCTTTGCTTTAAAAAGGCATCAGTGATGTTTTTATCCAGGGCTGAAATTGTACAGTTCTGTTTGGACCTAATTGGACAGAAAGTCCAGCGAGAAAAAACACTGAGGTGCAAAAACATGTCAGGTTTTCCCTCAGACTTCATTGACCAGAAATTTAAAACATCTTTTTTTGCAGCGGAAGTCTCAAGCAAAGTTGTCTTATTATAAATAATTCATTTGTAGATGGTGTCTGTCTTCATAATATTTCATGAGTTATCCCTCCTATTTTAAACTTGTCCGATCGCCTCACGTTAGCTTTTTATAATTAAGCCATTTTCTGCATTTTGTTAAATTTTGTAATCTACACAAACACATGTTTCATGTTTATAAAAATTACACGCTTTACCTTTTAACTTGTAACATGTAACATTTAACATGTAAAAATGTTTGTGGTGGTTCATTTTATCGTTTTATCCTCCAGCTCCAACAAACACAGTTTTTGAGCCTCGTCTGAACTTTAACTGTTAGATGGAGTCAGTTATACAGTTATGTAATACAGCACAATCTGTGTCTCAGCGCACCACCGTCTAATATAGTTCCCAGAGCGCCTGAAACCAACTTATGAGAGTTCCTCCATCATAGCAGTTTTCTGTGATGGCCATCGTGGGAAATATGAAAGGGCATTTTAATGAGCTTTTGTTTATATGTAGCGCATTGACTTTTTCATTATTTGGTTGGCTTTCCACAGACGTTGTCTCATTAAATTGTGGCAGTTGCGTATTGAACTGTTCAATTGGCGTTGGAACATTAACTTAAATCGACAGTAAAACTCTCTCTGGAGCACATTGAACGGACAGCGTCCTTATTAAAGGAGTTCAATAAAAAATTCAATATAAACACTCGAACAATTGCTGTCATTCACTGCTACCAGTGAGGGCGTTTAACAGTAACAGACGTTAAACAAACATCTTCGTTTGCCTTTAAAGGCATCATGAGGATACCAAGAATTGTTCTTTAAATAAACTATTTATGTAATAATGTTTAATTTCAGCCTGAGTAGAGATTATAAACAAGATTAGACAACCGCAAGTCTCTAAGTCTTCTGTGTATTGCCGCCTCGGTCTAGTTGTTGTGTTGCAAGTCCTGATTAGATTTATTCAGTTCCTCTGCGGTCAATCTGTTTAAAGAGGGAGAACCGGGCCAAGCCGGTTCTGATGCTGAAATGGCTGTGGCCGTTTTTGAGGGAAGGCCTTAAGATCACATTAAACCAACCTTTCACACAGTAGTTCAAAAAGGCTTGAAATGAAATT